>OMOT01042835.1:2868-24084 GCA_900312575.1 Acanthochaenus luetkenii | reverse complement strand
ATCTAACATGCCAGAGGCTGTTCACCTTGGAGCCCTGCTGCGGATATGGGTACGGCCTGGCGCGAGATTTACACCTTCTCCCCCGGATTGTCAAGGGCCAGCGAGAGCTCACCGTCCGCCGCCGGACCGCGACGCTTTCTGAACAATGTTGAGAGTTATTGTGAATACACTAACGTTTGATTTAGCGGTATCAGACTGTTTTTTTTACATGTTACAACTGAACAAGGTTGGGAGTTATTGTGAATATGCTCATTAACGTTTGAACAATGTTGAGTTATTGTGAACACGTTTAATAAAGTTTGACTGACTGACTTATCTGACTGTTTTGTTTCGCTTAATGCGCCTTATAGTCCGGTGCGCTTTATATATGAAAAAATATCGAAAATAGACCATTCATTGACAGTGCGCCTTATAATCCAGTGCGCCCTATAGTGCGGAAAATACGGTACTTCACAGTCAAAGACGGTTGCTGTCAGCCGGACCTTCTGAATTTTTTTTTCTATCTGCGGGTGGGAATAGAGCTGTAACGTGCCTGTCCCCTTTTTCAGTGGCCCTGGAAGTAAATGTCCCATTCATTTTCTCCATAGACATTTCAGAAAATTCTGCTATAAAGAGATTTACACTTTTAACAAACCAACCAGCTATGAGATTAATCACAAGCTTAATATCTACTATATGAAAAACTGAAAAAAAGGGAAAATTTGTTCATACAGTTTTTTCACAGTTGTAAAAAAAAAATCCGTTTTTAACTTCATTCATTAGAGCTTGCAAGTTACCCATGGATTGGACAATTTGCCTCAACGTGGGGGGAAATTTACAATATTCATAAAACATTCTCATGTGATTTCAGATGACCCTATGTTCATATATGCTCCTCAATAAAGTCTCCAAATTGCACTGAGCACCAGTGTTTGCGTTAAGAGGTGGTCTAGTTGGACGTTAACGCAAACTCATTATTTGATACCAAACTTGCATAGCCGTTTGAATTGTTACACCCCCTATTGCACTGCACAACTTTGGAGTGGGTGATGCTTCTATGGTAACAGCGACCTCTCTGATTGGTGGGAACTCGTTAAAGCTTGTGGGTAGTATACAGTAGTATTTAACAAGCAACTCTGGTATATAACAATTTCTTAATAACAAAGTTGAAATCAAATGGACTGATGACTTCTACAGGAACATACTGTATATTGTAGTTTTACCATCTGGTAGCTCATGGTATGTCTATATTACACCATTAAAACGTTAAGACTAATAGTCAAATTCCCTATAAGAAAAATGTATGAGAAATGTAATTCCGGAAAGCAGACGTTTCAACTGGTTTACTCATGAAAATCGCAGGGTATCAGAGGTTTATGTAGACAGCTTAACCTGACTAAGACCTAAACCAGAGCATGGACATGACCTTAACTGTGCATGTAAACATAGCCAGTGACGATACAAGTCACTCACCATGGCAAGAGGAATGATGGCCTGAATGTCCCTCTGCACCACCGTCAACTCCGTTACAACCTTCTCCGAGTCGGGAGGCGGGTTCTGCCCCTTGTAGTCAATGTTCCAGTTGATCCTTCTGGTCACCGATAGGCTGGTGAAGTTCTCCATCTCGAAATCCAGCTGCATCACCTGAACATTGCCCAATATATCTCTGCCAGGGCATTTAAAAAAAAACACACACAACAGAACCAAAATTGAAACCCAATCATCGACAGCAGCATGTTCATGAAAAACACAGTGGGACACAGCACAAACTTCTGCCAAGGCATTAATTTGTGATAAGTAAGTAGTTGTCTGGACTGTGTTTCATTATTAAATGGGCCATTTAGTGAGCTATGTGAGTAATGTTCCTTATTTCACCCTTTAGAAACATGTGTTGTATTCATTATGGCCCAAAGATGTGAAACACCCTAGCCAAATGCTTTGGAGAGGCAGGCTGAGATGTGTGACATGATAGATGACAATATCAGATTTTTCATCTAGTCTTGACAATAACTACCAGAACATATTTAATTCTTTATTTTCTCTTCTTGCCTCAGTTTGTTTTCATTTGCTGCTTAGTTTTTCCTCATTTGCATTCTCGTTTTCATTTCTTATCATGATCATCATCTTGTACATTTTTACAATCTGCTCTTTATTGAAAGTGGTCCTCTACATATCTGAGGGCACCTCTTTTTATGAGACATAAAATAAAAAGATATAGGTGGCATACAATTAAATATATGGAGAAGATCACCTTCACAAATTGTCACTCTGACACTCTTTTATGTCAGTGTGAGAGCTGAATTTAATTGAATGCAATTTAAAAGACAGATATGGGTAGTCTGGAATTCTTGTCAGGTCCTTGAATCAATGTCCAATAAGCCTTCCAGAGAGTACTAGCCAGTGCCTAGTGCATAGCTTGAGTGTGGTCAATGTTACATAAAGATCACACAAAAGTTGTCATCCACCATCTTTGGTGAAAGGGCCCCATCATATCATTTTATGCAATCAACATGGGGCTACACTGTCCAAATACATGCAGGTCAGGTGAACTGAACACCCTAAATTGCCCATAGATGTGTTTGTGTGCAGTATAGTATATGATGTAGTGTATGATGTGCATGATGTAGTATGTATATGACATAGTATATGTAGTATGTATATGATGACGTAGTATGTGCAGTATATATATGTTGCAATGTAAAGCCCTTTGAGACATCCGTCAGATGAATTTCTCTCTCAAAAAATGTCAAGGCAAGCGCTTTTCAATTCACACAGCAGAGAGTGAAGTTGCGTCCATCTTGTTCTGTTCGCCTCCTTCCATTGGCTTTGAATACATTCTCGCTACATTTTATTTAGTGCTATGTCTGAATGGTGGTTCAATTTCAAGTTACTGGGGACGACCATCTCTAACATCCTCAAATGGGACATAACATATCCTGCCTAGTCTTTGCAGCTCAACAGAGGATTTTCTTGCTGTTGCAACTGAGAAAGGTTAATGTCCCCAAATTCAAGAAATGACACAATACGATATATTTTGTTTCATTCAAAAAAAGCTAAAGGCCCTACACTTTAAAAGCAAGTCTGCTTTTTCCTATTGTGCTCCAGAGGCATGGAATATGTTACACAGTCCCCTTTGCCCTGATGTTTTACTGCCCCTTGGGGAGTTCAAAACTCTTTCTCAAAGGTTTATTGAGGAGGAGTGTAGATGTTTTTTATAGGTTGGTTCTGCTGATGTTTGTATAGGCTGAGTCTGAAGTTACTGATGTATTGTGGTGTTATTTGTATATTATATTATGTTTCTCACTCTATGTTTTACATTGTATATTTTGCACTGTTTTATGATTGACTGCTGCCTACTTGGCCAGGTCACCCTTGAAAAGGAGAATTTTTTCCCTGGTTAAATAAAGGTTATAATAATAAAAACTCTTGTTTATTTTTATATACAGTACATATATATAGACTTATGCATGGGAATGTTGTTACAGAGATGGCAGCATTTAGGTAGTTTTGTAATGGAATTCCTGCTTACTCTAATGGAGCTATCTATGCAACAAATTAATCAGCAATTGTCTCTGAATTGATACTGTGAGCAGATCTTGTCAATAAACAATCACTGCTGCTTAATCTTGACAGACCCTTTTTCTTCTTCTCTGTTCAAGCCTGAGTGTAGAGCTGCTGCAAGGAGATTACAAATTAGATTTTGCCTCTTGCTTTCAAACAACCACAATTGCAGTGGCTACAGATTTGCTTCAGATTTGGTTAATCAATAGCTTTCAGTAGGTAGCCTGATTGTTCTGATAGCTGTGCAGGTTTTGAGCATACCTCTCACTTGCTTCTCTCTCCAATGCAAAGATGCCAAAGAGTTTGGCTGGGATCTCTACTTTGCTATCACAGTTGTGCCAGTGCTATAACTGTGAAACTGATAATAGTTTAACTGTTATGAAAATCCTGCCTGTTGGGCTAGTAATCATCAACTTCAACGAGCCCAACATGAAACCTAGTCACTGGTGGCAAGGGAGCAAATTAGTTCTCCACCCCTGACAAGAATGATCACACTCAAACCCTCACCTGTTACTAAAACTGAAGTGCTCGCTATCTGCACTCCGCAAAAGGAGAGCTCCATCCACCATTCAGTTTGAGTGCCCTGTAATGAAGACTGGACCAAACTATCTATATGATCCTCCACTCATGAATGATGAGATCTCAGTCTATTTGTCTCGACATCACTCATTGCAAACAGACACGCTAAAGCAGACATCAATATGGCCCATTGGGTGAGTATACGTGTAGCCGCTCAATTGAACATTAATTCTTCTCGACTGTCTCCACACTGAGTTGGAGAAAATATACAAATGGACTTTTAAAACTCACTTAGGGGTGGGGAGGGTTTTAGTCGGAGATCAATGAGAGGAATGTTTTTTTATCAAAGTGAAGAGGAATTTGTAGAAATGTATGTTAGGGTGGAGGAGGTGCAGTGCTTCAAAGAGATTTGGTCAGATTCATAAAGAAGCTCACGACTTACGACAACACACAAGAACAGCAAAATCTACTTCGCCGAGTTTCTTTAGAGTTTTCCCGCATGGAAATTCTGACCAATTGGAGAGCAGTTCAGGAACTACATTATTGCTCCCGCCCCAGACACATCTGACCAATGAGTGAAACATGAACGTTCTCATGTGGCTTGTGCGGCTGCATTTTGGTTCGCTTCACCAACCCATCAACTGATTCGGATCAGAGCGAAATAATAGGTGTGAAAGGAAACCGAACCAGCTGAAAAACTAAACAATGTATCATTCTCGCATCTGGTGCGAACCAAGAAGCGCACTATCAGGTGTGAAACCGCCCTTGTAATTTTGACAGGATTTCTGAGATCTGATACTAAAGATCATATTTTACGAGATCACATCGCTGTATGTCCACAGTTGCACTAGAAATATAAAGAAATCTGTATGGCATTACTTTTTCCCTGCTTTCCTCTGTTTCCATCTCTTTACACTGCTTATATGCACATTGTGGCTGTATTGCATCCAGACTACGTAGAATTCTGATCCCAATGTGAGCTTGACATTTCCCATTTGGGAGTTTTAACAAACTAGGTCAAAAAAAGCACAAGAGAAATATGTTTCCTTTCTTGTGAGCATAGACACATAAGAGCACCGGGTTTGGCCATTCAGCACAGTTCTTGGCTGGTAAAAAAAAGATAAAAAAAGATACAATTGCAATATTGACTACTGGCCTTTCCACACTGCAAAAGGTTTCAAATTGTTTATTGTTTATAAATCAAATAGGACGGGTTTGAGTGGGCCTCCAAAACATGGTGTGAAAAGCTGCTCACATACAAATTAAGTTGCACATTGAATATAATAAAATATTTTCCACAAACTGTGGAATCCTTTGTGCTAGCATCGGTGGGGGACCTAACACTCACACATAGAAAATATTTTATGCTGAAGAACATTTTCTTTGTCATGCAGCCCTAAAGTGGGCAAACATCAGTGGAGAGCAAGTCTAATGGTGCGGCTTTGAAAATGGAGTACTAAGTCTAGGGCTGTCTTGCTTACGTTTTTGCTTGGAATTAAAATAGGCACTTATAAATGGACACTGACACACTCAGATAAGACTCTGGGGCCTGCTGCATCCCTTGTTTAACACAGAATTATTCAGAGCAAAATATTGTACAACTTATATTAAATTCGTTTTTTCTGTTGTCCTGACTGTGACACTGATAATGCCACATTAGTCATAATTTGGAACCCATTGACCAGAATCAATCATGCATTCATGTGGTGGTATCAACAAGCTGCCATTACAATTAAACAGTTTTGAGTTCCAGATGGAGGGTTGAAAATGTAACATATTTAGAGTAATTCCAGCACTGACAAAACTGCTATCTGATGAAAAAACAATTTGGGATAAGGATACCAAACCAAGAGTGATCAATGATGTGCCCTGAGCAGAAAACAGTGTGACAATGTTCCCTCAGTTTCCCTGATCTTCAGGTAAACAAAACTAGATGTTCAAACAGGGTTAATACTCTGATGTGCTCACCAATGAGATGCATGACGCCTGGGGGGTGACAATGATAGTGTGGCATTGATGAAGCTTTAGGGTGGTGTAGCAGATGGGATGCCAAAATCTGACATGATGAAAACATGTTCTAAAACTTAATTATTTTATATAGTTTACGATAGTATGGGGTACATGCATTCACACTGTAAATCAGTTATAGGTATTATTTAAAAGTGGACCTAAGTCTAAGAAGCCAGAATAATAAGTGTATCAAACCTTTACCAACTGCATGTTGTTATCACAACCAAGTTATCCCTCACAACACTGAGCAATGAATATTACTTTAAGTAGTAAGCAGTAAATTGTTTGCTGCATCACAAATCCAAAACAAAGCAGATATCAATGAGAACAATGATTGAGCTTAGAGGATGTCTTATAACTGATGGAATTCTATATGCACTGATTAGGGAATGCAATGGTGAAATGACTTGAGAATTCTGTTGTCTTTTTTTGCTTTCAAAAGGCTCAAAGTCTACTGCTACTAGACATATTTGTCCTTTAAAAACTGTTACTTGCTTTTAAATCTGACATGAAAACTCACAGAAATGCCATTGATTTAAAAATTATTCAGTTCCACCAACACATTAGGAAATTGTAACTGATTATCTCACCTCTTAGCAGCAGTAGGCGGTAGAATCCACCTTGCAACATTGTCATGCTTTTTTCTACTAACAGTTAGCTTTTGTGCAGCAACTCCATAAACTAACACATACCACAGCTAGTATGCTCCCTAGTCCTACAGTATACGCTCCCTCTTCCAATCAAACAAGGTAGAAAATGGCTTTGTAAGTACAGCAATATAATAAATAAGAAAGCTGCATGGAGTCTAGCTGTTAAAGGCTTGGTAGCAGAAGGGAAAAAGTCCAGAATCATCACATAAATGATTCTGTCAGTGCTGCTCAGCTAACTATTAAAGAAATCCAATCGTCTAACTTAGCCGTTAAGTAATGAGAACATAGACACCAAAATCATTAATATGTTCCAAATAGATTGATGGCTCCAGTGTTCCATGCTAAGACTTTAGCATACACTATGTTGAGTGATAGTTGGAAACTAGCATAATATCAAAGGTGAGAAAATAAGAACTTGTACCAGCTCTAAAGCTAAATGGTGAGTAATCTTAAGTGGCTAACTCCAGAAGTTTTATGTAGAACAGGGATAGGCAACCATGTGCCATGGAGGGCCGAGAGTCTGCAGGTTTTCATTCCAACCAAACACTACAGCAACTGATTTATCTGATTAGCACATATTCAGCAAGAGGGGAGAAACTAATCAGTGAAATCACCTGATGTGGACTTCAATGGTTGGAATGAAAACCTGCAGACTCTTGGCCCTCCATGGCAAATGGTTGTCCATCCCTGGTGTAGAAGATTGGTGAAATCAACATTGAATATGACAAACAAAAGTAGCCTACTGCAACTACTTTCTCTTTTTCCATGGGAATTGAAAGTGGTGGGTGATGGGAGACTGTGTACAGCTACAAGTCACTGTGCAGTGGATAAATATGTAGTTGCTCACAAAAATTAAACTGGCTACATCAGCTATATTGAATTAAAGATATTACATTTTTGTAATGTATGAATCTACAGGTTATATAACTAAAAAAACACTAAACTATTTATTAGTAAAAGGTCAGTCTTCTTACTTAATTCTAGTGGCCAAATATCATGTAACAGTGTATGCTAAAGTGTTAGCATGGAACACTGCAGCCAAGTATCTGTTGATCAACGGGACAATCTCTCAAATGCTCACTGTAATCCTTTAAGAGAACCATCATAAAAATGTTACTTCATGTCACGTCATGCTTCGCCAAGTCATTTCTGAAGAAATACCATGGCTATGAAAAGTATTCACCCCCCTTGACTTTTTCTTGTGCTATCAAATTAATAGAAAATACATTTATTTGTGATTTTTGTGAAAGTATAAAATTCCAATTACAGAAAACTATCTTGCAAAGGTGTTACACCATTTACTAATTTGGGCTATATTGTCTCACTGACAAACACAAATATATTCAACTTGTCTTACTTTAAGAAACAAGAATGAATAACAAATGTTATTAAAAGTTTTTTGGCCAGCGAGACATTATAACCCAAGTAACACTTTTGGAAACACTTTTGTTCCTGATATTGGAAACAGAATTTTTTGAAATTATACTCAATTTTTATAAAACAAAACAGTACTTTTGTGGGCTTAGACCAAAAATACAAAAATAAATGTTTTATCCAATTTTGTAGCACAAGAAAATGTCTAAAAAGAGGAATGCTTTTTAGAACCACTAAATGCAAAAGGATTTCATGTTTATATTCAATAAATTAGATGGGAATAAAGCATCAAAACATTGTTCTGTGGCTTTGGAACTTCAACCTACAAAGCTATTGTTTCGCTAAAGGTTGTCACAGAATTGACTGGGTTTTTGACAAAATGTGGCATGACACGTTGTTTCTTCGTCCATGCTTGACACCCTACTGGACATTGCCCACATGGTGACAGGTTGGCAAAGATTACTTGACATGGGTCACTAAATATAGCAAGAAAGGCTACCACTAAGGTGCTAAGAAGTAAACAAAAAAGGAATGGTGGCTCTCGTATTTAGGGTAGGACACCGTTTGTCTCTTTCTATCCCTTGGCCACTCTCTTTTCCCCCCAAAGTCATAGGGAATCCATAGGGGTGCCAATATTTTGATCGGCAGTTGCTAAATAGCTTAGGAGGCTTAGGATAAGCAGCCCAATCTCCTAATTAGTTAATTAATTGAATGTATCATGTATTATGATTTATGGAGGTAAATGTTTTGTCACCTTACCCCAGTGGAGCTAGTCTAGCTCTGGCTCAATGGTAGGCCAGTGTTTTGGGCACAAACTTGAACCTTGTAAATAGCCTTCAACAAAGTTTGATCGATGCTCACTGTACTAATGTGCATGCATCTGTTTGAGTGAATAGGAGAAGGAAGAGTAGAGAGGGAGGACTGCCTCTGCCAGCTCAGCTCAATGGTTTCACTTTCCAGTAAAATAATTTAGGCCATATTCCTATAACCCAGCCAACACATGCATTAGTAGGCAATACATTTTAGACTACATCAAGTTGGCAAATCACATGGTAGTTGCAGCTGCAGTTTCACAATTCCCATAAACGTATATTTAGCAGAGAATCATGTGCTGCTGCAAGATGTTGCTAGTTTGGCCAGATAAAGTAAATTATTGTTCAGTTAGACACTGCAGGACTAAATGGGTGTGTGATAATCACTTGCAAGTGTGGGCAGACCTCTAGTGTTTCTACCATTGTGAGGAATAATTATTGCTGTTCAACGACAAGATCGAATCTAAGGTATTTTAATGTTGGCAATCAAAATAATCTCATTCGTCTCTCCAAATACACTGAATTAATACCAGAGGTAGTGAGACCTAACTAATAAAATCTCTATTCATTTAACTTTCTACGATGAAACAAAAGGTGCTTTAGTCAGTGCAGTGGGCCAAAGCTGTATTTTACTGTCACTTCTGCAGCTCCTAGGGCATTTACAACGACTGGGATGTATTTTAAAAAGCTGCCTTTAATCAGAGATGAACCTCTGATTACTACACAGAAGAAACCCTTTTTGAGACCTAGGACCCTCGTTTGGTGAATCAGGACGCTGTCTGTAACACATGCGCAAAGTGAGGACGTCGCGCTTTAAGGCGTGTCTAACGCAATTTCGTTAATTTGGTGACTTAGGATGATAGCGTACCTCCGCCGCAGTTGTAAAAGAGGTTGGATTAACATGGTTGTGGTGGGGGTTTTGTTTCATTATGGCCAGAACACCTATTTTCTATCCCTTTAAAAACAGTGCACCAACACTATAGCAAATTGGCAATTTCCTGACATGGATGACAGTTTTGCGTGGCGGTGCCAGGAGCGCTTCTCAAAAGAGGAATTTTTTTTGCTTTTTTTTTGCTTGTGTGGGAGGTGCAGAGTCGCCAAGGTTGAATCTATGGCAAATAGAAATAATAAAACCTGTTCACATAAGAAAAACAATGGTCATACAAACTATTTATTTAGGTGTATCTTACTGAACAGTAGAGACAGATTGCCTGCTGGCTTCAGTCTTTCATGTCCGTGCATTATTTGACACCAAACTTGCATAGCACCCACTATTGCGGTGCCTAACCCACAGGCACTCAAATGCATTAATTGCGCACCACCAAATTGCCAAACTTGGCGGAGGAAAGAAATATTCCGTTTTCGACAGATGAAACCGGCAATGCGCCAGAGGTAGGGCCTTTTTGTCCATTGTTGAAGACAAATATAATTTTCTTTGTGCAGCAGAAGAGAGGGCAATGATCAACCACTGCAGCTACAGTAGTTGGTTAGACAGATGCAGTGTGTTTAGGCCTAGGGCTGTTGACTTACTTACCCCTGTTTTACTGCTTTGTTCTTGTTCACGTCAATGGTGGTGATGGAATGCTTGGCGCCGGACTGCATCTCCCAATCCACCTTCCACTGGGTGCTCTTTGACTTGGTCTGGAGTAGGTTCACCCCTTTCTTCGCCTTGACCCTGCAGAAAATAACGAGGGAAAAGGACAGGATGAGTAAATTTTATTAGAGGGGATGATTTATGTGCAAGGTCAGAGGTGGACACCCTCTGTGTACAGTAGTCCTCCTCGTATTGCGTCATGGCAAAAGCAATTCCACAGATGAACCAATGACAGAGATGAATAGAGATGACAGCACAATGGTTAATTTTTCAGCAACACTTTCTATGAGAGTCATACTGTATCTACAACGCATTATACAGGGCATTTATAGAAAATCATTAATACGTATATTCCAAAAGTGTCCTATTTCAGTCAGCATGCATTGTGAAAATATTAGCAGACACACCTAATGATGCGTTATATTGCAATATCTTTAACATTAGTAACAAATTAAATTATATTGTTACTCATAAAGTGATTAAAATTCTCTTTTGCTTTTGGAAAGATGTTAAAGGTGACTGAGAGCTTGCAGGGGGGATGTTCTGTGGATGAAGGCACATTTTCTGGTTCATAACCGATAACACTAATATATAATTAAGCTAATGTGACCTCTGGGTCCATCAATTCAGATTCGCTTTCATTGTGTCTCATTGTAGTATCTTGATGACATCACTGGTTTGAGTTGCTTTATCTCTGTTATGTTCACTTATATTGTTGACAGGATTGTCCTAGATGAGGCAATATCATATTTCAATTCTTACTACTGGAATACTACTCAAACGCTGAGTAGTATTCCACTTTAAACCAGGAGGCTGTTCAAATAAATTAATTAGAATTCTATAATTAGAATTTTGGTCTCAGACATGTGCGATTAAGGTGGCTTTGCTCTTAGAATTGCAAAATAGCATACATGAAAAAACAAAAACAAACCACAGTGCCACACACGAGTCCGGCAATGATGGGAGACATACCACTCATCCATGGACATGCAGAGGCAATGGAGATTATCGATTTGATGTTCTCATTTTCATGAAATGCGATACAGAAATGAATTATTAACATATTTTGGCATCTGTTTGTCTGCCTTGTGTTTCCAAGCCAAATCATTACAGACTGACTTATAAATCCTTTTTTGTTGTAATTTAGCTATAAGTGCTCATGGAAACTGGGCAAATAGTTTACATACAGTATTAACACACAATTGCCAATAAATTATAACTATAGGGAGAGCATCAGGCAGCACTGGCCAAAGGCTGTCACTCTGGTTATGAAAATGTGAGAGCCAATATTGGGTGAGATCATGCTCCCCAGCAGGCGAAGCACTAGGGAGACTATTGACTTTGCCTTGTTTCCAGGAAGAAGCAGCACTATTTTTCACCATGTGATCAATGCACTTTTAGTCTGACAAACAGCTCTTCAGGAAAACTCACAGAGAGTATTACCTAAATAAGATTTTCTCTCAAGTGTGTCATTTACATTCAGTTGAAAGTTTTAGGCCACTGCAACATCTTCCAGATCAAAATTTTGCAGTCTTGCTGCAGTGTTTCCATTTGCCATGATAACCTGCGCACAGCGCATCAGCCATGCATCCATGTTTTGCGAACGCAATTGACTTTCAACTGAAGATAGCACTAACAGAATATTTATTTTAATAGTGTAAACATCAAGGACCATTCTTAGTTTGCTATCGAAACTATTTACCAAGTGATTAAGAGAAACTGGGGATGGTGACTTAACTACACTCATGAACACAAATTATTTGCCATTGAGTTTAAAATACTACTGGAGGGGCAGGTCTGCGGTCAGTGATTTGGGTGATGAGGCAATAAGGCAAGGCAAGTTTATTTATATAGCACATTTAATAAAACAATGGCAATTCAAAGTGCTTTACACAGAGCATAAAAAAACAGAAAACGGAGAATAAAAAATAATACAAATAAGTGGTCAAGAAGGTCATTAACTGAGGATGAAATAGAAGTCGTGGTGGGTGCCAAGGATATATACAATCCTCCATATACAGTGCATTAGTATTTTCACTGATATGTCATTTTGCAGTAGTTTCTGATATATTTTGAATAACAAGAGAAGTAGACATATCAAAGTGTGGTCCGATAAGGCAATGTCAGTTACCATTTAGACCTTCGGTGATGATAAGGTCCAGAATGTGACCTTGATTATGAGTTGGATGTTTCACATGTTGCTGAAGTCCAAAAATGTCCAACAAGACAGAGAGTTCTTTGGTTCTGTTGTCCTGAGTTATCCACATGAATATTGAAATCACCAGCAATTATTAAACTGTCAAATTCAGTAGTAATAATGGAAAAAAGCACAGCGAGTTCATTGAAAAAGATAGCAGAATACTGAGGTGGTCTATATAAAATTATTAAAAGAATTCGAGGGGAGCATTTACAAATATTTGAAAGATATTCAAATGATACAAATTCTCCAAATGACATCTGCTTACAATTAAAAATACCCCTGAAAAAGGTGGCTATTCCACCTTTCTTTGTCTAGCCACGTTTCAGTCAAAAATAAGAAATCCAGTTCATAGGAGCTAATCAAGCCGTTAATTAAAAGACACTTATTAGCTAAAGATCTAGCATTAAAAAGGGCTAGCTTAAGTTGTTTTGTGGCTGGTCTTAATGCATGTAATGAATGACTGGGTACAGAGATTAGATTTGAAGAGTGAACAGAGATTAGGTTTGAGATGTTTACAGAGCGGTCTAAGCAGGTGAACAGGGATTTAGAAAATTGAAACAGAAATGATGTGGCTGTACTTAAAGACAATTGACGGCAGACCAGTATCAGATTTAGTACTTTGTGGGAGTCAGGAAGACTTACAGGAGTGTAGAGCCAGTTCGATGTTCATGGATAAATGACGTAATCCTCTTCGATTGGGATGAAGACTGTCATGTTTAAATAGTTCAGACCGGTTCAAGAAAGAGGGGAAGTTATCTACAAAAAAGATGTCCTTGATTTTACAGTAGCCTTTAAGCCAAATGTGCAGTTGGCGCAGGCGGGAGAACGTTACGTCCCCAAAACGAGGAGGGGGTAGTGGACCGGAGATGATGCATTGATTGCCATTGGCCAGCAGGTTGTCCACAAGGCAAGCAATGTCATCTTTGAGGGTCTCGGATTGTTGAAGTTTAATGTCGCTCATTCCGATATGAACGACGACAGTGGAAGCAGTGGGGTGTTGTTGTAGGAGATCTGGAACAGTGGTGTTGATGTCCTGGACGCGGGCCGACCACGAGGACAGCAGGAGATTGGCGGCGACGTTCGCTTCTAACGTCCTTTCTGGGCCGACTGGAAGCTTGAGGTGGTCGCAGGTGGTCGCAGATGGGAGTCTGTGGGGAGAGACCACTGAGGAGAGCGGACCCGTGCTCGTCGCATGGTACTGACCCTGATGCCAGGCTTAGCAGGCTGCAGTGCCATAGTGGACAGCCACCCAGTATGGGATGTACTGGAGATGGTGGACAGTCAACACGGTAGTGTAGGTCATGTTAAAACAGAGTAAAAGCCCAAAAACTAAACTAAAAACTAAAACAAACAAACCCACTAATATCAGTAAAATTTAATAAGCGGATAAAGTAGTAAAACTTTAAAAACTTTAATTCATTTTGGGCCTCTCACATATATTAATTTTTCTCTCACATACTGTACATATATTTTCACTCCAACACGCACCATTTTCCTTCACATGCATTCCTTTCACATTGTAACAAGACCAAGGTACCACAAATTATTCAACATATGGTTTGTTCATTCTAGTATCATCATTTCCCGAAACAAACCAGACCCGAAGAGTCGGTTCTTCCCCAGCCAAGAAGACAGTTCTATAACACCTAATGAGATTAATGGCAGGGTGCGTCTGCCTTGTAATGTATTACAACCGCTCATTTATGCCTCACCAACTTGACAATAATACACTTTTCGTCAACATTAGTCAGACCAACTATACAACGCAATCTTTCATCAGCTAAACACTTCAACAAGTAGCATAAAACACTTCAATAGGAACAAGTAGCATGAAACACTTCAATAGGAGCAGTAGCCTTAGCAGTCAGAGCTGTTCACACAAGACAACATGCCTTTGTGCCTGTTTAACATAACGCTCCCCTTCGCACAACGCTGGCAACACTGGTAAATTCCTCTGTTGTCATTTACCTGACATTACATACTTTACGCCGGAGTCACTGCAGTTTGAAAAAAAGGCGGGTGAAGATGCTGTATAGTATTTCCCTCTTACACGCAGTCTTTACACGGCACTGGAGTTTGTAACGGGCCCAAAAATCAAAGGTCGAACCAACCAGAACCCGCACTGGTCCAGCCTGAGCCCAGCCCGAGCCCAGCCCAAGCCCGATGCTCTATAGAATTGTTTTAACCCTAGACCGACCCAGCCCGTACATTTTCCTAATTAATGTCTATTTGCGACCTAAAGAAGTCATAATTTGACATGTGCATTACAATTTAATTTCTCTATATGCAACTCACCTTGACATTAAGGCTCCAATAGTCCGTCGATTCTGAGTCCGACCAATTTGTCCAATACGGCCAAAATAAATATTGTTGACTAACTCACTCTTTTCTCACTTTTTCTTTTACGATATTTAATATATTCCTTAGGTATTAAGCCGCTGCCTTGGCCAATTTGTGAGACACAATTCTATGCTTGCCTGTGCCTTGCTGGCGCCTGGCTACTACTAAAAAAGTATCTGAATAATCTGAACCGGACCGAACCCTCAGGCCTGGTCGGGCCCGGGTTAAAAATGACTAAATCTACTATGCTGCCATTTATGCTACTCATGTGGAGCCCTCTTATTTCCACGTCTGTCCAATTCGAAGCAACAGGCCGTTGTATAGCACATAGTTATTATTTGTATAGTAACTTCTATAGTTACTATGCAAACAACTATACAATAACTATACACAGTCGGTGGAATAAACACAACGGTCGTCACAGTACTTTACCAGTAACTTGGTACTTTGGGTAATTGGAGGAACTGATTTGATGGCATTTCCACACCGCCGTCTTTCACACATGACCCCTATGCTGTGACATTGACGGTACAGGCTGTGTGTGTGTGAAAGGGGTTATGGATTAAAAAAGGGGTTTCCCCATTTGGTTTACAGGACTGAACTTCTATAATTTCACAGAAAACTTTATCAAGATAACGAGATTGAAATATCAAACATCGTATCATATTACAAGTGAACAGAACTGTTAGTTTAGCCTGTCCTTGACTCTGCAACAACCCAATTTTCTCTTGCTATGCAGCGAAAGTAATAAATCAACTCATTGCTGAATTCCTGAGCTTCGTTTATATTTTACGGTAGCGGATACAAGCGGACGAAATGGGTTTCTCAGGAGGGTGGCTGGCATCTCACTTAGGGATAAAATGAGAAGCTCAGACATCCGTGAGGGACTCGGTGTAGAGCCGCTGCTCCTTTGCGTCGAAAGGAGCCAGTTGAGGTGGTTCGGGCATCTTGTAAGGATGCCACCTGAACGCCTCCCTAGGGAGGTTTTCCAGGCACGTCCAGCTGGGAAGAGACCACGGGGCAGACCGAGGACTAGGTGGAGGGATTATATCTCCACGCTGGCCTGGGAACGCCTTGGGATACCCCAGTCAGAGCTGGTTAATGTGGCCATGGAAAGGGAAGTTTGGGGCCCCCTGCTGAGCTGCTACCTCCGCAAAGCGGTTGAAGATGGATGGATGGATGTTTTTATTTTTCTAGCTTGTATCTTTTAGTATCTTTAATAGGTTCTAAAGCAGTGTTTATTACTTGTTTAATAGTATATACTGAGTCGTTTTATCAATATTACCCATTGTATACTACAATTTCACTTACTCTATCTGAGAAAATAATACACTAATTATAAGTTAATTGGGGGCACTCATTCCCATGGTAGCCTACTCACTCATGGTACCACACTGCCACCTAGTGCACATTTATATACACACCTTTTTCAATATATAGTTTAAACTCACGTCTTATTTAATTGTTTTTCACTTAATTAATCACTTAAGTGTTATGCATTGTTTAACTGTGATTCAAGTATTAGGATTATAAAGGTTATACATGTATTCTGCTTGAGAATGTAGTTCGTAGCCGAAAATATCACAATGAAGATGTTATATTCTGTATTTGTGTAATTAATGTTTAATACAATCTACAATCAAGTGTTTGTCTACCGGTTTCATGACATATACCAATTGATCGGTTGATTATGTGAAAAACAAGTGCATTATTCTTCAAATCTTTATCATTACATAGTAACTAAAGTTAATTCTTGCCTGAGGGAGGTCCTGTGACCGAAACGTTGCAATTAAGTATTACGCAAGTGTAGACAGTGTGCAGGACTATATTGTTTTCATAGTAACATCTCAAAAGTAAAATAGATAGAGATAATATTTTCCATGTGTCTCTCTCTCTGATCCTAGGCAGATCCCTTCTCCAGATAAATAAATTAATCAGTAAACAAGATGTGACCTGAAAAGCCTGCGAAGTTCTTTGTCCTTTGTAAAATGCAGAAGAATAAAGAAAAGTTCAGGGATGAAGAAGTCAAGCTAAAATAAAATAAAAGCCAATACCTTAGCTAAAAGCTCAAATATTGCTTCTGAAATATATTTTTGCATTCTTTTGCTCTTTACTGCTTTCTTGCAAACCGATTTGCACTTGAAAGTTTGAGCCTCGCTCTAAATAGTTAATTGGAAGCATCTCCAAGGGCCCGCAGTAGCGTTTTCAACACTATTCAAGAACAAGTTTATTTTAGTCTGTTAACTAGTGGAAAGTTCGAGAAAGTCAGAAGCTCTGTGTCAACTCTCTCATTTGACAAATGGAACCGGGCCGCAGCCTGCGTATTCTTGCAAATAAAATAAACTGCAATAATACCTTCCATCCTGCTACGAGGAAGAGTAGACAGCTGATCAGCCAGTCTCCGACCTTCATTTGGGAGACCGCCTGGTGTTCCATTGCTTGCTGTTGCCTGGCAACCCGGCTTTTGCAGAGTTTGCCTCGCCAGACTCCTGTGATTCACGGAAGACCAGTCTCTACAACACGCAACCACCCCAAAGGAAATCAAGTAGGCTCTGACATATATTTCCTGTCTTTCTGCTGAAAGACTCTAGTTTGTCCATTATAACCCTCCGCCTCGTTTCTCTGGTTTCATTGACCCCAAACTTCCATAATTCCATTTATTGTTGCCAATGAATATTCAACGCCTATAATATCATAATTTTGTTCTGGTTGTATCGTCTACTCATTTGTTCCATATTTCAGTCATATCATTAATCACATTATTTTATCTAGTAGATAGTTCAATAAATATCCCCATTTATTGCATTAGTCGTCATTCTCTTTAAGTAATCCCGTAGCTGAAAAAATCGTACAACTCAGATTAGTGACTAGTGATTATCATAACCAAATAAAGTTCTGTTTTCTTTACTCAAAAGAGGTGGTGCCCCTATGAGTATAACATTCTGTAAACATTATATTTCTATATATTTACTTAGTTCTGATTAGATTTTTCAAGTAGCAATGCAACATATATACTTTACTCTCACATATGTTTACACTTCCAACTACATATATACTTTACTCTCACACACTTGTTTTCACTTTCATATACATAAGAAATAAGAAAAAAGACTTTACCCCTCACATGAGTAAAAATTTCAATATACTAATAAAATCATATAATGAATGAAATGCTTTTAATCACTTATACAACCTCAATATAAATGTTCAATACTCACACTTTGCTACCATATCAGATTACTTTACTATCACTGGCACAGGAAGCTCCTCCTTAACCAGGAAGTCTTTGCATTTGCTTCAGTTATAATTCATGCTGCAGTTATGCTTCATGCTCATATCTCTACAATAGGGTTTCCGTTAGTTGGTATATGCCGGCTTTTGGCTGGTAAAACATGCAGTTGGCTGACGAATACAAATATTGTCAGCTAAAATGTCAGTTGGAAAATATAACAAATAAATCAGTCAATAACCTAATTACATTATATTGTATGATGGTTACCATTTGCACAGGCATTTCTCTGGCTGTACTTTACACAGAACAAATACTAGGTCAGGTTGGGCTTTCCTCCTGCTTTTCTCCTAGGTTGTGAGGTGGGTCAGAACTTAGCTGATGGAATGTTAAAATTGCACGTAATGTTTACCATGTTATTATTTGTACCAGTGAGGCACGCAAGTAGGGTGTTCAGTATCTATCTATGTCGGTATGTATGTATGTTCACACCATAACTCCAAAACAAATAACCCTATGATTTTCATACTTGGCACATATATTCAGCCCAAGGTACCCTGGAGCTGATTAGATTTTGAGATCATCTTCACACAGAATCTTTTCGGGCTTTATGACAATATACATTCTTTGTGTTAAGATGGCTTAGAGTTTAAAAAAGGGCAACAAATGACCATGAAATTACTCCAAACAGCTTGTGCAGCATAATCCCAGTGTTCTGAAGCCAAACGATTGCACAATATTTACCTCATTATCACCTAGATTTTCCGCACTTGTTCCACACTGCTAGTGTAGTGAATGTGTGGCAGACATGTGTGGCAGACACATTCACTACAGTAGCAAGCCGACGCTGCCTTCATATGCTGTTGGAAATATTGTAATTACGGGCAGAGCGCCCATGAACGGCCCAAAGTGGTCAATTCAAATGAAAAGTCGAATTTTACATGATACCAAGATGTGACATTCTCAGTCCTTGTTGAACATTTAGGTGTCACACATATACAACAACTTTTGCCAATAAACTAAGATGAGTTGCATTTACGACTGTCAAGTACGACTTTATGAAGAGCGCTTGAAGGCAGCAAAACTCTTCCACCAGATTACTGATAGCCTAACGGCCCGCAAGAAAGAAAGTTTCCTTTCTGTTTACTTTTCATAAAATGCATTTGTTGGATCATTATATTTGGTTTGTATTGTTTATTGCTATTTAAATGTATTCTAGCCTATTTAAAAGTGTCTGGTAAATGTTCTTACTAGCCATATTGGTTGGCAAAGAAAATGTCTAACGGAAAACCTGCTCTACAATCATGCTATTATGTGTAATCCTCTTTGTTTTTCAAATGCAGTAAGGTGTGATGACAATGAGAGAGAGAGCTGTATAGAGAGCTTCACGATCACACCCAAACCGAATCTGCATTTCTGTCTGTCTCAAGATTTGATGACCCAAGGAATAGGGGAACTGTCAATGCATTAGAGTCCTTGCATGGATGTTTTCATTTCTTAATTACTGCTTGTGAAACTAGACAAAGATCCAGGACTGAGAACAATGATGCCCAAGTACCTCCAACTGTCTTGACTGGCCTTCAAGGCAGATCTCAATACAGCATTTCAGAGTAGCAGATCACTCATTTAGTGTCCCTTAGCGAGGCATTGCAGCATGCATAGGGATAAGCCTCTCAAGAGATTCAGACAAAGCACTGATTGTTTCAGGCAACGATAATATATAATTGAAAACTCGATGCGATGATATCCAGTATTAAACATGGGATCAGTACAGATGGTGAATTACAGTTGACTGATATACAGAAAGACAGGGCTAAGTCGATGTGCCAATAAGTAGCAACCTTATGCAGTACTTTCTAAATGAAACCTGACAGAGCACATACACAATACTGGGCTTGCTAGTTAGCTGTGATTCTGTAGTTTCATGCGCAAAAAAACACATTTCTCTAGCTCAAACTATTGAGACACAGTAATGACAATATGACATTGTGGTGCAGCACCGGCCTTGAGCACACCATTGCTCCAATTGCCTGCTGTAATTTTTGTCTTTGATCTCCCCTTCCATGGTGGACAAGATCCTGTATCTGCTTCTGAGCCAATCACAATTCAATAAACTATCTGCCTTCCGTTTCCACTATACTTTCGCTCGCATACATACATTCACCTCTGACATGCATACATTCTACTCTCACATTCATATGTATTAAAGTGAAAATATATGAATATGGGCGTGAAAACACATGTATGTGAGAGTCCCAGAATGAATTATGGCCTACACAGCCCCTCATAAATCCATGACACGTTTACATGAATACATTTCCATTTTGCTATACTCTATCAGCAACTGATATAACACAATAGGGATTGAACCGATACCCAGTTCATGAAAGCTTTTACATTTGTTGAGACTCTTGCAGCCTATAGATATCCACACAACCCCCCCCATGTGTCGCCCTGTGCTGTCCAATTAGACATCAAAAACTCTGACGCATAAATCAACCATTGCTTGGATTAAGGTATAGCATAGACATTTTCCCACAGTCCTCCAGTAATGTGACAGAAATCACAGCTACTGTATACTTCAAATGTCATAAACACAGTAATACTCCATGACCATACTAAAAGTTATCCATATCTTAATGTATTTCATCTGCGACATATTCATATAAATAAATGTTTGCTTCCACTCTATAACCGATTGATACACACACAAACATACACAGTACATACATACATACATATAATATAATTACAATTAAAAGAAAGCAGTTCATAAAAGCAACATTTGTGATTAAATGATAAGTGAAGAAGGATTGACCAGTGGCTTTACATCTCACACAAGGTACAATCAGCAGCTTTTCAGAGGAGGATCTTAGAGAGCATGCTGGGGTGTAAAATTGCAGGCAATCAGATATATATATATATATAATATATATATGAAGGAGCCA
>OMOT01042829.1:0-12155 GCA_900312575.1 Acanthochaenus luetkenii | reverse complement strand
TGAAAATACACGTCCCGGGTAGCAGAATTAGCTTCGCGCTAACTTTACCAGCCTCTAGAATATTCCTCCGTTGATTTTCCTCCAATCTGTGGGACTGATATTTAGTGGTGGTGTAATGTCCTTCAGAAAGTTGTCCACTTCTGTTTCCATGTCGGGTTTAGTAAGTTAACTGTTAGTGTTCGCCCAGTAGCATTAGCATTAGCATCGTGTCTCTGGCTGCAGCCCACACGGACAAGGCAACACTGAGATGGATTGCATCACTTCCTGTGAACTCCGACCCCCTGTTGTTGGTCACATGGTTCGCTTCGTCTTCTTATGTGTAGTGCGGGCGCCCTCCTGTGGTTAATTTAATGATTGCATTTCACCAACAACTCCCTTTGACAAAATTCAGATATCTCAAATAGTTTAATTTGATCGTTACGTGTAAAATGTTAATCGACCCAATTGTTAACGGTTATTAATCGATTAACGATTAATCGTTAACATCCCTAGTCGACAGTGTTGAACGCTGCGGTCAGTTCCAGGAGGATGAGGAGCCTGACAGCATTCTTAACTGGTTACATTTCGGCCTGAGGAATGTTGCGACTTTGTGGTTTTCCCGTATAATCACTTTGCGAGTGAGTCAGTCTTGGTGCCGTTTCCACATGACTGCTTGCTGACAGGAGCGTTTCAGCCTCTCGCACCAAAGACACACAAGTGTGTGATACCGGTCTCCCTCGAGTTCCCTCTGTGCTTCGTAGAAAGGCCTCAGATCCACTCACTCTTTCCGAGCTTATAGCTTCTCATGAAGCTCGTTGTAAACTGCCTGAACAAAGATCAGTGACAGGAATATTGTATTGAACAGGGTGTCCCCCATTTTCAGCAATGTTTTAGACGGTTGAGCTGAGTCAATCCAGACTGTTTAACATACCTCACTAATGCTTTAGCAGCTTAGACTTTTCAGCGTTGAATTTCCCATCTTTCTGCTGTCGTATTTCAACAGACTTTCTCAATTTTGGCATTTACCATAACCCACCGGTTCATTATTCTCATTATGCACATTGTCAGTGTTTCCACACCTCAGCCTTTCCTCTCGTCTTCTCTTGTGCAACCAAACTATAATCACCTGAGGCCAGCCGCCTTTTCACCACCTCAGCAGTATCCATTTTCACGTTTCTCTCTAATCCTAAACAAAGTGACAGGTTAGTTGATGTCTTATTGGTCAGGCAGGTCCGATGAAAAGGGGAGGGGGGCTGCTGCCTGCAAAGGATCTGATTAAGATACTAAACAAGTTGTTTATAGTGAACGTGCTACAAAAAATACACAGTATTTTATTTATTTTTTGCTAATTCGGAAATACAGCCCAGACCTGACCCGGTTCGGTTCGGGTAGAGATCTCAAGCTCTATAACCAGTATGACCAGGTCTAAACACTGGTCTGTCTATCTTCATGGAACAGACTAAACGCTGGTTTGTCTGTCTTTCTGTTACAGCTGGCTGGGGCAGCCTTCATTGCAGTCGGCTTCTGGGCGTGGAACGAGAAGGTGAATGCACACACACACACACACAGAGGAGGAACACCATATTTTGTGTAATTGTCATTTTTTTAGCCATACAATTATTTTGGGGGAAACGTAATGTTTGGACATACTTGGCAGAAAATTGTAAAACACTTAATGATCACCATTTAAGGTACATTTTGTGCTATTACCTTACAATATCTTGTAACTTTTATGTCCGTATGAGATCCTCAGCAAAATTAGTTTGGTGATTCCACAGTCCAGGCTGAAGATTAAGTCAAATGGAGCTTTCTCCTGCTAACCAGTACCAGAACCGTGTCTGTCTGAAATTACTGACTGAGCCTGGTTCTCCATGCTCCGTGTAGGGAGTTCTGTTGGACCTGACCCAGGTGACCCGCCTGCATGGTTTTGACCCAGTGTGGTTGGTTCTGCTGGTGGGCTGCATCACCTTCATCCTGGGCTTCGCTGGTTGTGTTGGAGCTCTGAGAGAGAACATCTGCCTACTGAAGTTTGTAAGTAGGGTTTTCTTTTTTCAACTTAAAAAGGATTGCATTGAAAATGAAAACTGAGTTGGTCTGCTCTTAATGACAGGATTGAACAACCTATTCCACTGCTCACACACAGATATGTAATAAAGCAGAGAGCAGTGATACAATTACACAAGGTAGCAGTAGGTCACAACTCTTGTTAGTTGGCGTGATCAGAAAGAAACAGAGCAGGACATAAGCGTTGTCTGAATTGGGCTGCAGGAATGTGGCAAAAATGAGAATCCCAATTATTTTACTAAATATTATGACTAGGGCTGCAACAAATGATTATGATAATAAATCATTGGACAATTATTACAATTATTAATTAGCTTTATATGTGATTTACCGACCTGCAATTGAGAATTGCAATTTGTTGTTTCATAATTAAATATTCTCAAAATAATGAGACAAAGGCGCAGGGGTCGCTGGTCGTGTTGACCGTGTTGAGCAGTCCAATGGCTGCCGGCACAAAGGAACGCCTAAGGTGCTCCGTCCTGCAATGTGGCAGGATGAGCCTGTGGCTGATGGTGCTCCTCATCAGCCTCAGCTCGTCATGGAAAGGATGAGAGGGGTTCCTTGAGGTGCGCCAGTGTTGCTCATCACCACATCTGACAGCCAGCCCTGCAGACGAACGTGTTGTGGCCTGCCGGTGAGGTAGTCCATGATCCAGGCCACAAGCTTGAGGTCTACCTGCATATATTACATAATCTATTAATACCATGTGTGTATTTTATTAAAAATGAAAAACTGACTATTGTCCATGTTTGTGGTCCTGTTCAGCTTCTGTCCCTCATGTAAAGTCTTGTGTGATCCAAAGAAAGCGTGGGGTTAATCAAAATGTCCAGTGAGTGAACTTTAGTTTGGTCACATGGGTGCATGTTGTGATTGGTCAGGCATAATGGAAGCGCTTGATATATCACACTGGGACTTCCAGTGGAATTAGAAATGTGACAAATATTTACATAATTATTAAGCATGGAAATATAAAATCATGATATACGATTATCTACAGCCCTATGTCTGAAGTAAGGCTCAGCTTATAGCAGAACATTCTGTTTACAAAAGCATAGCTCTACTACAGTTAACTGTCTTGTTGTCTTCTGTCCGGTCCTGGTCAGTTTTCTGGAATGATAGGTTTCATCTTCTTCTTGGAGCTGACAGCAGCAGTTTTGGCTGTGGTCTTCCAGAGCCAAGTCAGAGAATGGATCAACGAGTTCTTCTTGGCTAACATCAAAGCTTACAGAGATGACATCGACCTGCAGAACCTCATCGACTCTCTGCAGAGGCTGGTAACGTATGCGTGTGTGGTGTGAGAATGAGAGAGGTTTCCCGAATTGTCGCTTTGGTTTCTACCGACACGGTATGTTTTTGCTACAATGGATAGAAAAAGTGGCAGCCCACTGTTTAAAAAATAAGATATATAATTTAGCCTTTATTATTTAGTCTATAGTGAATAGAGACAGGAATGATTGGGGAGAGAGGGTGATGACATGCGGCAAATGTCACCGACAAAGAACCCAGGACATCGCAGTTACATGGTATACACCTTAGATCACTAAGCCTCCAGAACACCCAGCCCACTTGTCTTTTTTGTCTTTGGTGTCACAGCATCAACATGGTGGGAGTCAACTGCACCACCATGCAGTTGATAATGAGCCCCAGTGATTGGGTGTCCTTGGCCTAATTTGTGCTGTTCCACCCCTAGTGAGAATGTCTCTGTCATTTATACCTGTGTGGTAACCCTAGCCCTCTGCAAAAAGATCCCCTGCTCACCGGTAAAGCTTCTTGAATATGTGGTAGAACATTGTGGCCTGGGGTTAGGGTTAGCGATTGGGTTGGCTTTAGTTAAGCTGTAACCCAGAGTATCTTCATGTCTATCTGTAGAACGGTTGCTGTGGAGCCCAGAAACCTGAGGACTGGGACCTAAATGTCTATTTCAACTGTAATGGAACCCATCGCAGCAGAGAGAAGTGTGGAGTCCCATTCTCCTGCTGCATCAGTGATCCTGCTGTAAGTACTGTCTGTCTCTTCAATTCCTTCACTTGAGTTTTAATTATTTCTCAGTTGTATTGTGTTCCTCCCTCTCTCAACATGTCACGTGTGTGTACCTACACATAACCATGACCACACCATTGCTTTGTTTTTCACCACTGGTTTAAATGTAAACTCACTTCATATTGAGGTCATCCATGTCTCACATCATAAATACATTGTTTTGATATTTCGTTTAAAGGACATGTCAATCTGCAAATTCATTGTAAATAGTTTTTACTGAAGTAAATAACAATCAACCAGTGAGTTTTTCTGTGTTTTGTGCTTATTATCAGCACAAAAAAGCAGAATAATGTGAGTGTATCCTTATACATTCTACTTTGCTGAAGTGTGGTACAATTTAAGCAGCTATTTCATTTCTCAGGAATTCCTACCTTTGGAACCAGTCCTTGCGTTCCTTCATTCTGAAATGACCTGAACCTTAAAAACGTCTTCACTCTTCTTAACCTTATAAACTTGTCTTTTCTCTACTTCCATAGGATACAGTGGTGAACACCCAGTGTGGTTACGATGTCAGAGTCAGAGGGAAGGTGAGGCTCCCTCCACTCATTGCCTAAGTTTTGCTCTTTAAATTCAACTTTCTTTCATTGCCAGCCAAGCAAGGTCCAAGGAATTTAAATGACATTTTAGGAATTTCGCTCTTATCCAGCATCAGCTACATGAAACTTGTAGTGAGCGTAACAGTAGAATAAGCTTCAATTTTAAGATCACCAAAATGATAAGCAACCAAAATGAGGAGGTCAAAGGTCAGGGCCGTGGAGCCCTTACAATCGAATATTTTCCGCATTTTACCAGTGTAGAATCATGTAGAAACTTTTATGAAGTACGAGTACGACTGGTCAGAGAGCTCCTATAGAATATGACGTTATGATTATTACACATATATTTAGAAATAATAAAGTAATGGAACAAAGCAATTGGGCTTAAAAGGTCAAATATAATACATTTTAATCAAAATAGGGGCTGAATGAGACCTGGGACACCAGGTGAACGTAATCAACTACCTGTGGTGCTGGAAGACCGGGGTTGAGAACCACTGAGATAGAGTAATGTACAATCCTGGAGCATGGAGGGCCGAGAGGCTGCAGGTTTTCATTCCAACCATAGATTACACAGGTGGTTTCACTGATTAATACATGAAACCAGAGAGGTCATCTGTGAAATCACCTGTGTTTGGTTAGAATGAAAACCTGCAGCCTCTTGGCCCTCCATGGCACATGGTTCCCCATCCCGGAGTTAGAATAACACACTTGAGCTGCACTAGACCTAATAATATACACCCACTGTATATTGTGTAATTAAACTTCAGTTGACACAATTTTGAAACCTGAGGCTGTTTTCTTTTTGCTTTGTCTGTGTCATCTACCCTTCATATGTCCCTTTTGATAAATTACCTATTTCTGTCTCTTCTCTGCCATTTTCCTCTTCTGCTCAAGGTTGCATTAAGGTACATTTGAGGTGTTCCCACACCTAGAGCAGTTTGCCTCTTAATTCAGTTTGTTTGGTCTTGTGTTTCTACAAACTGAATTGTAAAACCGAAAAATGTAGTTGTAAGGTATCAGTTATTTATTCAGAACCTCATTCCATAAATAGTGTGATAATCCTGAGTTGTACTTAAGAACCACAACAGGCACAATTCCCACAGAGGGACTTCAAATGTGATGATCCACAAAGCCAGCTGATGCTCCATGTTAGTTTACCTCAAGGAAAATCCTTGCAGCACCAAATCTCTGATTAATGAAAGAAATGACAGCTCTCATTGACATTGGTTGATAAAATATGGTGTGCTTGAAATTTTGCCTTGTTAAATGTAATAGAATCGGTGTGTAAATGCAGCAAAGTGACAACTCGTCTCCTGCTTCAGACCGAAGCTAATTGACTAGAGGTTTGAAAATGCCTTTGGGCTCAGTGAAGCCATCTCTCCCACAGTTAAAAGATCAGCTTGAATAGCAGTGTTCTCAGACCACTGATGTAAAGAATCATGTCATATTTATACACTGTGAAGCTTGTTAAAGTCAGTGGAAGTCTTGTCTGATGTATCTGATGTGTCTGTTTCAGAGTGAATGGGATACTTATATCAACACCAAAGGCTGTATTCCTGCCTTGGAAGACTGGCTTCCTGGCAACATGTACACAGTGGCCATAGTCTTCATAGCCATCTCTCTACTACAGGTAACGGCTTAGCTCTACTGTGGAGGGACCATATTCTCACTGTGTGTGGCCGTTCATATCCAAGTACACATAGGGTCCCATACGACATAAACTGAAGTTGCATACAAAAATACATAGGATGAATGTGATTTATCATTGAAGGAATTTTGTCATTCTTAAGCAAGTCCTATGGAATAGGCTCCGCTTTAATAAATGCTTGTCGGCCAAGAGTGTCAATGGGGCCTTTTTGGTACAAAGCTTGGTTGTCATGGACTAATCTCCATCGGGATTGGACAGCATGCATCGCGATTGGCTGTCAATCGATGAATTTCTATTTGGATTGGCCATGTTGTAGCAAATGGCTTATTGTTGGTGGCTGTTTGAGAGAAACTTTTGTCACACTTAAGTGACTAAACCAAACATACCAACTTTGTATGTATGGATATTTTGTACGGCCTATGGCAGGGGTATTTAACCATGTGCCACGGAGGGCTGAGTGTATGCAGGTTTTTGTTCCAACTAAACACTACAGCAGGTGATTTACTTCCTCCTCTCTGGTAGAAGGTCTACTAATCACCTGGTGCAGTCTGGTTGGGATGAAAACCTGCATATTCCCAAGCCTCCATAGCACACGGTTGAATACCCCTGGTCTATGTATACACACACACTAGCTGTAGCTGTGTTGGTTACCCATTTTGCCCCACAGAGGTGTCCTCCTTTTTGGGGTTATACTGGTGGCCACCCTACAGTAGTATTATGCGCATCTTCCTATTTTAAGCGTGCTGTTTATTGGGTTCCAATAAACAATTTGACTTGGCCATACTGCACATGTGTTTATTGAAACCAATGTGGCGAGCTTAACTTGTTTAATGATTTTATAAATTATTTCTACTTAAGTTTGTTACACCCCTTGAGTTTTTGCACAAATTATTGTGCTACAAAATGATTTATAAATGACATTATTTTACTTCTTTTTTTCTTTAGACCTATACAATGTTTGCTATTACACTAAAGTAATAAGAAAATATATATTTGAACATTTCATATCTTATGCTGCTCAGATTGTAGCTATATGTTTGGAAAATTATTTGCCATTCAAAACTGTCTCAATGGAATCTCAATATAATCAGCTTTTGTTGGCCAAAATCATAACAATGTTGAATGGCAAATAATGTTCAGAATCTATAGATGCAATCTGAATGACATCTGAGCAGCATAAGATATAAAATGATGGGAAACAACGGGTGTACTTACTTTTTCACACGCTATTTTTCAATTATTGTAATTTTTAACTTTAACTACAAAAATATATCTAATTTTCTTATTACTTTAGTGTAATAGCAAACATTGTATATGTCTCAGACCAAAAATGTCCCAGGGGGAATCAGTTGATTTGGCTTCCCTACAAGTTGACAAGTTGACAAGTGTGACAGCGGCCGTTGTTGATGGTCATTATCCCTTTCCTGGTGCTGCTGCTGCGTGGTCGCAGTCCCTGGTTCTCTGGACATCGGCATTGACCATCCGTCTGTCTCTGTCACCTTATCTGTTTCATATGTTACTGTCATTGTCTATGCTATTGTACATTCCACTGTTTGTCCCGGCACCTGCTCCTGCTCAGCCGTCCTGGTGAGGGATCCCTCTTTGACTTGGCCCACCCAAGGTTTCTAACATTTCTTCACCTAATAAGGTTTTCGTGGAAGTTTTTCCTTGCAGCATCGAGGGTCTAAGGCTGGTGGTGCCGGGTAGTTTAGGCCTTGTAGAATAGGCCTGATATGGTTTGCTAAAATGTATATTGTGCTTGGTTCTGTTTCCCTGTTTGTCTTCTACTATTCTGTAATTCCATTGATTGATGTTCAGGAAGATCTAGTTTGGCTCATTTTCTGTAAAGTCCTTTGAGACATGCTGTGATAAAGGGCTGTAGAATTAAATGAACTTGAACTTGACAGCTACAACAGTACCGAACATCTGATTTCATTCCTGGCCAGAAGAAATATCTTAGAATGAGGTTGTAGGTTTTTAGACCCAAGGCATAACAATCTGAGAAACAGCACCCCAGGCTAGTACAATGCCTTGGTCAAGGAAGTATACTACAAAAAATGACCCTTAACTGTCTCGGTTCATCGACATGGAGAAACACTTGGCAAGACTTTGATCAGCCCTTTGAGTGAGCAACGTCAGGGGACCAATGTTTACAGGCGCCTCGGAACATTCCCGTTTTTCTCCCACAACCTCCCACTTGTGGCTCCAGACATCATCATCAGCGCAGGAAGATCTCTCTGGGACTCTAGCTCAAGCTGACCCAACCCGACGGCCCTATCTGCTTCAATTTCTAATTGACTTACCTCCAACTGAAACTAACTCTGCCTGATGTCGCTGTGCCTTTTCCTGAGCCTCCAGCTGGAGACGTACCAAGCAAACGTTTACTCGGACCGTGTCCCTAGACCCAGTGGAACCAAGAGAGAAGGGATCATATCGTGGCAGTGTGACTACACACATTATCCACATGGGTGCCGCCCTCTGGCATAACGGAGTCAGACAGTGACGGCCTTACGCTCCTTCTTCACAACTTGCATAGAAACTGCAACCAGAAAAGTGGTCTGCGATCAACAATAAATAATCCTTACGACACTTGTCAATTTGTTCTAGGCTGAGATTGGCAACAAACTGTTCAATATGAAAAGGTGCACACAATCAAACCCAAGTCAGGTGTGGTCCAACCCTTGACATCACTATTTTACATTTAAAAAACGGGAATCCCAAACATTTATATCCTGGATGAGCCCACACGTACTGCTGAAGACTCATTTTTTATAACGAATGTAATGTGGATAAATCACATCGGGATACAAGTCGCATGATATGACAGGTGTGTTTCTGTTTCACCTGCCAACAGTTTGGTGATTTAATGTTTTGTTAATTTTTTTCTCCATTCCTTACCGCTGTTCTTTTTCCCTCTTCTCTCCATAGATGGTGGGGATCTATTTGGCCAGGACCTTAATTGGAGACATTCAGAAGGTCAAGTTCAACTACTGAACAGGATGGACATTTGGCTGGAGAAGGACTTTCATCCGTCTTTCTCTCCATAGACTATTTACATTTTCATCCCTCTCAAAAAGACAACGCAGCCCTCCATCTCTTCCTGCTGTCATCCTTCCTCCTTCACTGTGAAAAAGGAGAAGGAGAGCGAGTCAAAGGTGGACCATCATCATCATCCTGATAGTGTCTACTGGACGATGGACCACCACCATCAACCTCCTCATCTTCATCATCCTCTTAGACTATGGACTTGCCTTAACTACCAACACACACATGTGCCTTGCTCCTTCTCTCCTTAAGGCTGAGATCTTCAGTAGTATCTGTAGAAAGTCAATATTTCTGTTGTCTTCTCAGATTTCTCTATATACAATTATTTGGTGCTGTTAAATGTGCTGGACAAAATTAATCTTCATCTAATTATATGGTAAATGGGGGTATGAAGTGGGAAGCATGAATCAAATGTTAATGGAGCAGTGTACTTGGCAGAGGTACTGCCAGCTCACTGAGCGCTGACCTGTCCTGAGGATCCTGAGGATCCTGACCTGTCCTTTCAGGATTTATTCAGCCACTAGGAAAACAAGTCAACAGACTGCTATACCAGACTAGCTTTCATTCTTGGTGAACCTCAGTGATAATGCAGTTTAGTCTTCAAAGCCAAAAGGTCATCTAATTTCCTTTATGGGCGTATGCACAGTGTTCACCACCAAAAGTGTACTGTCTCTCTGATAGAGTTCATCAAGTCTAATGGAGATCGGATGTAGTTATGAACGTTTATTATTGTGAGATGCAGTTAGGCCAGCGATCCATTTATCCTGCTTCATTCTTGGTTACATTCACAGTGGGAACTGCCACTGGGCAGCTCCACTGTTACAGTTGTGGATTTAGTGCCTTGCTCATGATAGGAAGTGGTTGATGGTGAAACCTCTTCTCTCTACTACATACTCATTCTTTAGCACCACAGTGCATGGAGGAAGTGTCTGAAGAGTAGAAAGAACCCATTTGAATACTAAAGTCTTAGTCCTGTCATCAAAATGTTTTCACAGCAGATTTCACCTTGATGTTTATTGTTTTCCAGAGGCGAGACTGTTTTACAGCCAATGGGATTTTGTCTCAGCCTCTAATTCAGACAAACAGGCCTACTAGAAAATGCTTTGGTAATCAACTATTACCAAGATGGAGTTAAGGTCACGTGTTTCTTCCACCTAGAAAAGACAGTCTCTCTTTTTGAACCTACGTAGGTCAAATGCGCTTTCTTTTGTAGTTTACATTTTTTTTAATTGAAGGTTCAAGTCATATACACATTCTCCATCCTAGTTGTGATTGTTCACGTAGAGCCATTTTTCTCAAAACAATAAGCCAAAACTTCAATTACCTTTGATTGCTTACCAAACAAAGGTTCAGACAATAGGCAAACTTGTAGGATACAGTTACGGCTACATATCCATACAAAGTGTCCTGGTTTATCAGTAAGGATCCACCTCTTTCAAACATGATTGCCATATTTTCAAAAAACCTTTGAGATTATTGTGTAAACTATAGGTATGTTTCTGTAGTAGCATTATCTCTAACACTGTTCTATACCAGTCTTCAATCGAGGGTGCAATTCTGATTATCCAATGTTTGAGAATCACCTTCCTCGCTACATATAACAGTATTTTGACTTGTTAAACATTGTGTATATTGAATATACTATATTCATATTATCAATATCTAGAACTAGAAGACATTGTAGAGATTAAAGTTCTAAATGATGACCCAGGATTATAGAAATATGTATAATGTGCTTTCTATGCACTAAACACATGTCTATCCTGATGAGGTCTACTGAATGCCTGTTATGTGAAAGTCTATATACTGTATATAGACAATCTGGTTGTCTAGCAACTGAATGCCTGTTACCTGTGACCATTTAGTGCCTCCATTATCCAGCTGCAGCTGCTTCTCTTTCTGGAAAGTTTGATGGGTTTATTTTAGAGTTTGTTTACTATTAACTCAGGTAATATTCTCTCAACATATCATGTTGTCAAAGTCATTCCAAAAGGCTGTACTCTCATATTAGCTCTTAGCAGTAGCTCAGGCGGTAGAGTTCCCGCCCCGCAACCTTGAAGGTTCGAGTCCAGCTCCTCCCTGGAAAAGAAAATCTGTCGTAGTGTCCTTGAGCAAGACACCTAACCCTGAGTTGCTCCCGTTGAGCAGGTTGGCTCCGCCAACGGTATGACATGTAGGTCGCTTTGGATAAAAGTGTGCTAAATGCCGTAATGTAATGTAATAAAACTAAAACATTGTCTTGCTCTGGACACTGACAGATTTCTGTCCCCGGGAGGAGCTGGACTCAAACCTTCAGCCTTGCGGTTGCTGGGCGGGAACTCTACCTCCTGAGGTGCTGCCGCCCCTTTTATCAAGTGTTTGTTATGCAATGTTAAATAGTTTTCTATTGTATACCATGGCGATGACAGGAGTTTTTAACAAAAGGGACTTCATGTAAATATGATTGTTCTGTTTAACAAAACATTTTGTAAAGGTGGATTTTATATGGCACACAAGCTTTTTATATGCAATAAAAAAATAAGTGTCTAGTCAAATAAAATGGTCTAGTGTCTTGAGCTGTATCCCACCCAAGCAGAACTCCAGCTGCGAATGGATCGCTGCCTACTGTAGTGTGAATAGTTCATAATGTCTGATATCAATGTAATTTATAGTTGGCTTCAAGACCGGGGCAGCCACACCACACGACAGTGTAGACCAGGGGTGGGCAATTCATTTCCCCAAGGGGCCAGATGAGAAACTGGGGCTGTTGTGGAGGGCCGAACCACCAATAGGCTGAACTTAATTCCGCTCATTATTAATTGTATTGCTTCATAAAAATCAGTAAATTATGTTTTTGATTA
>OMOT01042825.1:18073-29620 GCA_900312575.1 Acanthochaenus luetkenii | reverse complement strand
CAGCACTACGATGCTCTTGGAGCTCCGGGCTCCTTTAGGATCCCCCCCCGGCCCGTCTCCTCTGTAGGGAAGCTGGATGGCCAAATGGGGATGCCGGATGAGCTCACACTCAAACATATGGCACAGGACTGCAGCTCACTCAAGAACCAGCTGCTCAGGCTCAAAACTTTACTGCAGGTTAGACACATGCAGAGAGATGCGACTGAACACAAACAAGCATGCAGATGATGCATGTACCTAACGTGCCCACACCAATACACATATTCATGTCGGTACACATGTACAAACACACATACATGCATGCATGCACGCACACACAAACATACATACATGTGAGTGCGCACACATGCGCAAGATTTCAAGATTTAGTGACCTCGTGAACTCCCAAACAATATCAGCCATAGGAAGCTAGCCACTATGTTGCAAACAGCAAGTACCTGTAGAGTAAGCTTGTACAGATACTTTCTTACTCAGTTCTATTGAGATTGTTTATGATATGATTTAACAGATTGCTGTCTTCTGCTGTGTCACAACCAGTGTGCTAAAAGTTACAATATTCCACTACAGTGAAATATTGCACTTGAAGTATCTTTATTTGCTATAGAGACAGAGAGAGAAAGAGACAGACAGAGACAGAGCGAGAGAGATGACCAGGATAGGTAAGCCTTTGCCGGTGGTTTTAATCTACTGTGCCAGTCCCATGTCAGTTTCTTCCAAGTTATTATGGGCTCTGGGCTCTCGTGTGTGTGTGAAGTTAATCACTTAATAGATCTATCTCTGTCAGTGGGAGAAATCCATTCAGAGAGAAGAAGACAGGGTGTGAGGGAAGGGCAGGGGGCACAGAGAGAAGAGAGGAATAGAGAAATTGAAGATGTCAGCAGTTACAAGATATATGCCCTTAAATACAGTATGAACACACAAAACACACACTCATACACTCCCATCTTGGCATGTACAGAAACGCATGCACACAGGCACAGCGTGCTATGCTCCCCATGAAGCTAAATTATCTTGAATTCCTTTACCCAATTTACCCTCTACACCACAAAAAGTGATATTTGCGTATGCATTTTAATCAAATGTCTTCTTTAGATGTGTTAATTGTGCTCGCTGCAGTCAAAGGGTTTGGCTGCGTAGCCGCAAGAGGGAGACTATTTCAGTTGGCCCATTATTAGCTCTGTTCTTAATAGCTTTTTTTGGAGTATGATGTTGAGCTCAAGGTAGCGGCTGTAAAAATGAGCCTCCAGCCTTGCTAAATCCTAATTGCTGTATTGTGCAAACAGTCCTGCATGCAGCGCAACTCTGTTTACGCATGCTGGATTATCTGCCTGACCTGAGGAGCTGATGATATTTATTATTGATTTCTTTGTTTATACATATGATAAAATCTGGATCAGATGTGAGAATATTTAAATAATTAATTAAATATATGAACAAGCTGATGTGCGCTTGATTTATTTAAGCAGCCACAGTAGTCAATCGCATGCTCAAAAACATGTTCAACCACTCTTACCAAAGCTTGCCGAAGGTGATTATCATTGATCCAGTTTCTGTGTGTGTGTGTGTGTGTGTGTGTGTTTCTAGCTTGAGGATGCAGGCTCTCTAGCAGCTGTTGCTGAGGAAAGCGAAGACAATACCACTGCATTACAGGTATGAAACTTCACTGTAGTTTTGCAGTGGTGATTGATTGGCCATATGTTTTTCTCCAGTTTCCAGTGACCTCTACATGTGCATGTGTGTTTTCAGTTGGAGGAGCTGATGAAGGAGGTGCGAATGCTCAGAGGGGAGCTGAGAAGTCGAGACAAGACCATTGCTCAGCTCACACTGCAGTGTCAACAGCTACAACAACAACATCAACGGGAACAAAAGGTGAGTCCGTCTGTACAGGACTGGTACAACTTACCAGTCTTAAAAGGGGGACTGAAGATTAGGGAAATATATTTATAATGTAACTGTCCCATTCCAGCCCCCTTGCCATATGCTGGGACTCACGCCAGAAATGGCACTATATAGTTGATTAATTGCTGTCGCTAGGTCTGCTAGGACTTTTTGTTATCTTGAAAGTTTTTTTTTACAAAAGTAAATCATTACCACGTACATTTCGAGACATTAGTATAATTACCTTAGACAAACAAAATCATCGCTGAGAAGATTGGCAGCTTTCACCGGCCTCTGCATTGCATTTTACATTGTGTGCCACCAGGTCGTATTTCATGGGAAACTGCTGGATTGTTTGACGGCACAGAGGGATTTTGCAAATAACACAAAACTTTATTCTAGTTCTACTGTTCCAACTGCATACGTTTCAGCTTCACATGACCTCATCAGAAAGCATGTTCACTGTTATTAAGGGCTGTTATTGTTCTTTTTGCTCTTCAAAACAAATGCATGTGGAGCGACACCAGGGAGGGGGGTGGAGAACAAGTAGCAACATCCTCCTCAACAATATGCATTGCATCCTGTTGCTTACTGTTACAAGATTTATGGGAAATTAGGTTTTAATTACATTTTGATTAACAGAAAATGCTGCATGTAGCACCTTTTAATAACTCTTAACTCTATATTCACAAGTGGTGGCTCTCATCTGTTACATACGTAGCAAATGATTGACGCTCAAACATTGTGAATGTCTGTGAAATATGTGGAATATTGATACAGACTCATTTGTAATTCTGTACAGCAGGACCCAGGCATGTGTTACTCAGGCATTCCCATTTACAGACAGGGCTACAATAGCTCAAGAGCTCATATTTGCTGATCATTCTCTTCTAGGGGTGTAACGATTCACTATTTCAAATCGATGCGCCAGGCTTAATGTCTTAGATACGGCTGCATCGATTCAAACAGCTTGAATCGGGCCAAAGCCGGGAGGGACTCGCAGCTAAATCAATGGAGACTTCTCTCTATCTGAAAAGCTTGATATGACAGGCGTACATAATATCCATATGCTTGTCTCCTCCAGTGACATCAGCCCAGTGAAGGTTCATGTCATGTTGCACCCAGTCCCTCGCTCAAAAAACCCCAAATGTTTCCCTGTTCTGCCCGATGTGCCCGTTTTTTTGAATAAAGAATGTTGACTGATGGGGAACAAATATACAACACACACATATATACTGTATGTAGGTGTAGACCCCCTTTAGGTTTTGTAATAAAGTTTGAAAACTTGATAGATTTGTGGCAATTTGTAAAACAATCAGCAGTGAAATACACAGGTAGCAGTACTCGTATGGACTCGCTGTGGAAGAGAGTCCCTGCCCAAAATGTTCATCTGTGCTCCACTCGCCAACAGCTCTGCATGGTCACAATTGATTACTGAAGCCATTGCATATATAAATATAGCAGCAAGGCACTATTAATAAACAATGGCCTGTTTGAAATTATTATTTTGAGTTGAATGATTTTCAATAGTTTTTTCAATAAAGGAGATTCTAAGAATTATGTTATCATGGTCATTAAAATGTGAAGGAGACCATTTTAATGTACATCTTTCTCTCTTACATATAGCTGGAATGATTTATGCCTAAAAATTCCTTCTAGCAACCAGTGGTCAAACTACGGTAGAAGTATAATGTAACTGTTTGCACAACAAATTGCATCATATCATATTGATTGCGTCACACCTCATCCTATTGCATCGAGACTGAATCAAGTCATATTGAATCGTTTGCTGCTTAAAATGTTCTTTAGGTGCGTCTAATAGTTAATTCCGTATCGAGATGCTTACAGAATTGGTCTTAGAAGGAGAAATACACACACCTACTTCATGAAACTTATAGCTTCTTTGCTGGTAGTTCACCTCTTAGACACTGGTTCCCTTCACAGATCTGAAGATCTGAGGCAGTTAAGTCTGGGCATACCTACTGCCTTCTGTTATCTTGTTGTTTGCGCCAAACCCAAGTATATCAGATCTTAGCGAGAGAGAGTGAAAATAGAGAACAAAGCGTGCGTGCGTGTACTTGCATGCTTATGCCTGCCTACCAATAACCTCTGTTCTGTTCTTTTAGCTGGATCCATCTCCACTCTAACATTCATTAGTGTCTCGGCCAGGCTCCCTTGTTAGCCAAACAACTGTATGCCTGACTGACAATATTCAAATCTCCACCGCATCTAGAAATACCAAAATGTCAAAGTGAGGCCTGTTCGCCGGCCTCCCTGCCACATACTATCCTTCCAATTAGAATTAGCACCCACCCACAGCAGGTTCTTGATTCCAGCACAATACTGTTGCCACTCACCCTCAACACGCAATGGAAATATTTTCAGATCTGGAGTTGAGAGCCTGAAAGAGTATGTGGGTGAAAAAAGAAAGGAAAATAAGAGGGAAACTGGGGTATTTAGTGTTGACGCTGTGCTGAAGTGTTGCAGGAATGTTAAAAATGGGATTCTGAATTGTTGCCCAAGCCTTCAAGTCCCTGCAACGTAAGGTTGGCTGAATAAAGTAGTAGCCTAAAATCATATAAGCTTAAAACTTCATTGTAGAAAAACACTGGTTTATGGTTGGTGAAGAGTCAGTTAAATGGAGGGAAGTGATGAAGTGTTACTGAGAGACTGCTGAGAGACGGGAGGGAACCTTTGACTAAGTCGAAGATAATGGAGTAACGATAGAACAATGGTGTGTGGCGGGGAGAATGGGAGATAAAATGAAATAATGGGAAAGTGACGCTATCAAAGCTAGGAAGCTGATTTGTCAGCCCTACTTGACGGAATGCAGTTTTGGATGCTGCTTCCCCAGCTGTTGAGGCAGACTCCACATGATTATGCATTCTTGTTGCATTGAAATTTCCACCATGGCTGGCAAAAATGAAGCATTTATTTTTGAATTCTGTTTACACAAGTTTACATAATATCTCTTTGCTTATGAAATAAGAGGTTGGTGTAGTACTAAACAGATTTTTTATCTAAATGTTTGCTAAATGGTTTGATACACATCATCAATGCTTGCCTCAGTCATTCTTAACTAGTTAACCCCCCAAAAAGCCAATAAGTCATATCACATAGTCAGTCAATAAAGGTTTTAATGGATGAAAAATTAAGTAATATAGGATGAGAACGAATGTCAATATTGTATTTACTGCGGTTTTTTGTTTTGTTTACCACCTTAAGGATAATTCCAGTTATTTTCAACCTGGGCCTTATTTTACTCATGTTTTCCTTTTATGCCGATTTATTGTGGTCGTGGTCAAACTTTCGGCAACTACTTCACTGTGAAGCTACATACCTCTCTTGTATGTATAGAATCCAACAGGGCCAACTAAACTCAGTCTGGTATCTACCCCTCCCCCAGGCTATACAAGGACAGCAGGGCAGGTGCCAGTGCCACCACCAGAGGGCTCCCTCTTCACTACGACAGAGTGACAGACAGCTGGACAGAGGGATGCAGCAGCACAATGACAAGGCCACCCAGACACACCGGAGAGCACCCATCCATGCTGTGAGTCCAAACACCCACAAGCACACACTTTCAAACTTAGTTCTATGCAAAACAACATATATGACATCCGGCTGTAAGTATCTGATCTAAGTAATACAATAAGTAAATACCTATACTACAAAGTATAAGTGTGCATATACAATATATGCTTCACTTTTTGTGCTTTTGTTAGGTTGAGGTTTCCATTGTTTCTGTTGGCATACAGTGGACTTGCTCGCAGTCATGAAGTCTGCGTACAGTATGTTGCTGAGTCATTCTCCTTAATACACCCTGCCAGCCTCCCGTTTGTTTGCTCCCTCTCTCTGACCTGCCATGTCTGAGTTGTTAGATGGCTACACCATGTCCTCTCTATGGAATACAGTTTATTAGATTGTCAGTGGGTTTGTCACTCTGGTGACTTTAAGTTCACTTTGTGCTGTTGGCAAATCAGCTTAAATGTCTCATAAATTCACCAAAAAACATATTTGCCTTCAATTTCACAAAAGTAACTAAAATATCTAGCTTACAGTCACAACAGACGGATACACTCCCACAGTGTAAAGTAGGGCTGCACGATTAATCAAATTAATATTGAGATCTTGATTCATTTGAATCTTTTAATGCAGCGATTCAGCAGCATTTTGTATGATAACCCAGCGCTGCTATTGTTCCCCTACTTGCTGTGACCAATAACATTGTGATATGCCACATTACAATAAGCATGCTCAAGCACACCGGTAGTCAGAGGTGCTGGTCAGGTGACATAGTAGTAGCATCAACAGAAGCAGACATATAGCTCAGTTGTAGCACGTGAACTGACGAGGTGCAAGGGAAACTTTCTAAAACAAAGAGTTGACCAAACTCTGCAGATAATGGTGAGGATGAGATAAATGTGCCAGAAAAAAGATGCATCATCCATTGTATGGAACGTTTTCGGATTCAAAGATGATGACATTAATCAAGAACAAATCGTGTGCAAGCAGTGTTTTACGACGAACTTATTTAACCACCTGAAGCGTCACCGCAAAATACAGTACGATGAGTGCATGAATGTAAAGAAAACTACAGCACAAAGTCCCAGTCCTCTCACCGCTTCACAAACTTAAATTATGGACACACTGTTTAATACATCCCCATAACTGTCAAGCGCCCATAGGCACAAAGAGATTACAGAGGCCATTACTTGGGTACGGACATGGTTCCCATCAATACCGAGCAGAACGAAGGTTCCAAGAATATTATACCTTGACAAACGCTTTACAGTAAACATCGAGGAGAAATTGTAACATTTGAAAGATGAAAGATTCATGCATTGAGCATGCTGTGGGTCTGTGTAAGACGTTTCTGGGCTGCTTCAGTTATAGTTGGAGATGGAAGACAGAGCTTGCGCAGGCTGAGAGGGAACTAAAGCCACCTGGGCATACGTTGAAGACTGAATGCCCTACAAGGTGGGGATCAGAACAAGCCATGGTCAAGAGAGTGCTTGAACAGCAGAGCGCCATCACACATGTTCTCACCTCTGACAGGAAGACCAGGTACCTCATCAGTACATGGCAGGACATTGATCAGCAAGACACTCAGCCCTTTGACAGAGTTCATTGATGCCCTTTCAGGAGAGCAGTATGTCAGCTTCTCCTTCTTCAAGCCAGTTCTTTCAACACAACAGTTGTAGCAGTGAAAGATGAAGACTCAGAGCTCACAAGATCAATAAAGGCAAACATCCTGAGGTACCTCAATGAACAGTACAGTGACCCACTGACACAGGAGCTCCTCGACATGGCCTCAACTCTGGAGCTTCAAAATGTGATTCAAAATGAAATATGTCAGTGAGGACAACATCACAACCATCAAGGCCGAATTGACAGCTGAGATGGCCAGGATAACTTCAGTGACATTCAGGGTAATTATTACACACATTTTTGTAATGTTTTTGTTTACGTTTTTATTTATGTTAAAAACTGTAAATGCACTTTATGCAAAATAGTGAAATAAGTGTGGCTTATAACATTTGATCACAGGGACTACAGTTGAAAATGTGCCAGCTAACACTGGCACATTTACCTTGTGGTCAATGAATGTGTATTGTCCCTGATCAATAAATAAATAAAATGTTATACAAATATTTTCCTAACAACATTGGCATGTTCAACATTGTGATTCCCATTTAAGCCAGAATTGTGCAGCCCTAGAGAGAAGGAGGGGGTGCATTTGCTGGGACTTGGAAAGACCAAGAAATGCAACAAATTGTATATACCGTAATTCATGATGAAAAATACGTCGATTTTGAAACCAGGATAAGCAAGTCGAAGCTTTTGTCACACTGTTTATATAAATATCACAACCCCTGATTTTCAATATTTATTCACACCAATTCACAACCAAAATTGTGTTTTTCAGTGGAATGGGCCTTTAATGCTAAAATATTGCATTGAACAGGGAATGGCGAAGATGGTGTTAATGTTTGAGAGAGAGGATGTGGAAGAGAGAGAGAGAGAGACTGATAGAGAGAGAGAGTGAGAGAGACTGACGGACAGAGAGAAAGATGGAAGAGAGATGGATGTGTTCAATATCACGCCACAATATCATGCTGTCTGGCAGCAGGGGATGGAATCAATAGCAGGAGTTCCACAGGCAGGGTGCATAGTGCACTCACTCCTACTTGTCCAACTCTTGGCTAAAAGTGATTGGATTTGTGCACACACATGCACCTATACACACACACTAAGATGGGATGAAGCAGTGATAAGCAGCGTACAAAAGATTACATGTAGAAAATAATAGTATAAATAATGTTTTTATGCTGCCCTCTTGGCCAGGTCACTCTTGGAAAAGAGATTTTAATCTCAATGAGTTTTTTTACCTGGTTAAATAAAGGAAATTGATTGATTGAATGAATAGAAAAGAAAAAAAACACCCAAGAGGTTTACTGTGTTATGGGTACAACAGTGTATAGTTCGTTTCAATGCAGTAGGATCATTTAATAATAATTTATCCTTTATTGTCACACACATGCACAGAGCACCGCACACACCTAGTGAAATTATTCTCTGCATTTAACCCATCACGGACCCCCCCCGGATACACACAAGTAATTGCACAACACACACATGCTAGGGGGGCCGGAGCAGAGGGCTGCCATTATGGCGCCCGGGGAGCAATTTTGGGGTTAGGTGTCTTGCTCAAGGACACTACGACAGATTTATCCCCGGGAGGAGCTGGACTCCAACCGCCGACCTTGCGGTTGCAGGGCGGGAACTCTACCTCCTGAGCTACTGCCGCCCCTATATGATGTGCATAGGAATAAAAAAACTGAAGAAAACAAGCAAGATTGCTAACTAGGTCCCTAGTTACCACCACAATAGCAGCAATATCAATCAACAAAGCATGGCTAGCTGTGCTTTATTGGAATCATCACCATGGTTGGAACATATCTTTGATGAATTGGATTGATAGGATGAAACTACCAGTTGTATAATAACAACATGCATTCACATACAAACCACACAGATAAACTATACATTGGTGTATTCCCGTATTTGTTCTCTCCATTCTGCACTCTCTTTAATTATCCTCCTCATTCTTTTCTGCTCCCTTTTATCCAACATTACTGTACCATCACCAGGTAGAGATGATTTACTTCAGTCTGTTTTGCAGCCTTGTGATGACAGAGGCGTTATGTATTGTCATTTTACTTTTTACAACAGCAGGCCATTGCTCTAAAAGGTTAGTTTTGTTGTGTTTTTGCTCCCTTCCAAGATTTATGACAAGGTAACAAAAGGGAGGGCAGAGGGAAAACAAATAAAGACGGTATCAAAGCCCTTGGTATCACTCTGACAAGTTTAGCACCTTCATCAAGCTCTGGTTCACACTGTTCCTCACACAATGCCTCGCTTTCAGCTCTCATCTTATCACTTTTATGTACACATTTTCTCTGAGTCCGCCTCTCTTTGTAACCCTTTCCGCTTTCTTAAACAAACATGTATTATTGTATTTTTCTTCACATGCACACTCACTATATGTCTGTCTCTCTTTATTTAACTTCTGATGGTAGCTTCCAGCGCTAAGCTACTTTTCTACATCCACAACAAAAGTTAATCACAAATATAGTGTAATGCCAATTAGATTTATTGGTGAATGAGCCAAGAATACTTTCGGTGTCATTGGCTGCTAGCTATAATCTTTTTATGGCTATTATGCCCATGTCTAGTTGCACCTTATCAGTGGCCTAGTGAGTAGAGTGTCTACCCTGGTACTGGGATTCAATCCCTGGCTGAGACCTACCAAAAATCTGAGATTCAACATTCTATGCCTCTCTGTGCTTTGAACTCAGCTTTAAGAGTATAACAAGAGGATAAGCTCACAGCCTATGACCCATTTAGCATCGGACAAGGTTTATTTACTTTTCTGTGTCCAGGTCATTATTCATTGAACATCTTAGAACAGTAGTTGTCTCAGGACCCAAAACTTATTGTGTTGGCTATTGTGTGGATAGATTTATTTTTAGACCAGTGACCTACTCACCTTTAGAGTTCAGGCTGCTAACTTGGAAGTAACTAGGAAGATGGCAAGATAACATAACCAACTGCTTGGGGCATCAGTCTCTCCAGGGACCCATTTTAATCTGCTCACAACCCAGTGTGGAAAAACAAAATGCCCTGGAAAACGGTGTCTTAGAATATGTGAGAGTGTGTCTGTACCTTTTACGAGTGCAAATAAAAATTGTAGACACTTGTCACAGCAGTCTTATATGAACAACTATTTAACTGTCACTTGTAGCAGAATAATGTGTTTGAATAGCTTCCCAGAGCAATCACAACAATAGAAAGTATGTTTTCTCTGTTCTGCCTTTCATAAGTGATGACACATGGGCAATGCCATCCTAGAAATGTAAGATTTAACACAATACAAAACCTCAGACACAAGGCTGCTAAATCTTAAATTTGTATGTGTGTGCATTTGTACCATGTGTTTTTGTGTTGTGTGTGTGAGCATATTTGCACATGTGTCTATAGTGCATGTGTGGGGTGCGTGTGCGCTTGTGTATCTTTGGTATGTGCTGTATATGTGTGCACAACATTTGTGTGTGTGATGGACTGAGGGGCAGGCCTTGTTAATAACCCAGATAAACAAACGTGCAGACGAGCAGCAGCAATGAAACAATGGCAACACAATACGCAGTGTTTCATCAGCGGCAGACAAAGGATAATTACCGCTACACTCCTACTTCCTGTCTACCTATTAAACACCGTCCTCTTCATCTCTGCGTCTCTTACACCTTCCTCCATCTCTTTCTCTCCTGCTCTCTCTCAATCTGTTGCTCACTCTTTCTTTCTCTCTCTGCCGTCTTCTTTCACACCACCGCTCTACTTGTTGCCTCAGTCATAATTAGATCCAGTCGCCATCACAGAAGGAGAGAGAAAGATAATGTGCAAGGGAGAAGTCAACAAGGGCAGACAACGAGTGCTGGAGAGGAGAGAGTGAGACGAGGGTTGTCAACGAAGTAATGTGTCTTAAATGGTACAGAGAATTAGAGAGAGAAGATGAAGAAGTAATGTCAGAGAGTGAACGAGAGAGATGGGGAAGGGAGGATTGGAAAGGGTTTGTGATCAGAATTAAGTTGTAGGGTGAAAGAGTGAGATTTTTCTCTCTTAGATCTTGGCATTACTTCTACACTGACATCCCTTCTCCCTGACACACTTACATATATGCCTGCGTGCACACACACACACACACATGCACACAGGAGCCAGCTTAGAAAGGTGAAAATGTAATTGCCAGAGCCATTGATGTGAGACATTGTGGCCAGGCTTTAGATTAAGTTCCTGCCATTACATCCAGCCACCTACAAGAAGCTCTGTGTAGTGGATGAGGGGATTCAAGCAGATAGAGGCAGTGTCAAGGACATATAGTGCTCTCTCCTTAATACTGTTATTACTGTAGATGAAAAGGTTGTAGTTTCAGAAAAGGCAACTTTTCAGGAATAATCCATACAGATGGCAGCCTCCTGATTAGATTTTCTTTTTTTAAATGCCTGTAACACTTCCCGAAGGGTCATCTGCTTTTGGGAGTTTGGACAAAGAACAAGTGGCATAGCAAATCCTCAGTCCAATGCACTATGAGATGGTCTTGAAGTACCA
>OMOT01042825.1:0-12735 GCA_900312575.1 Acanthochaenus luetkenii | reverse complement strand
CTCCCTTCTCCCTCTCTCTCTCTCTCTCTCTCTCTCTCTCTCTCTCTCTCTCTCTGTCTCTCTCTGTCTCTCTCTGTCTCTGTCTCTGTCTCTGTCTCTGTCTCGACTCTCTCTCATCTCTATAAGCGAGTCTCCCATATTCTCTCTCTTCTCCCTTTGCCTCCCCGTGCAATAATACCTATGGCAAGGAGTGGAGCCCCTAGTGCAGTACTTCACTGACAGAGCGTGGTACAGTAACCCTTTCTTTAACATGCAGTTGACATGCCGCCCTCTCAGCCCCCTTCCTGCACGCTAGGCTGCGTTTTGCCGTGATGTGGCACGATAGAAGCATGCACATCTGCATATGCATGGGTTTGCTATTGTTTTGGAGTTTTGCCCATGTGTCTCTGTACTTGCAGTTTGGTCTCCTTCTCCTGTGGAAGACAGTTTGGGGTCACAGTGCTACTTTTTTGCTATCATTCAATTCTCTATTTTTCATCTTTCATGCACATGTTCTTCTTCGTGGTATTTTGACATTAGTCCTACCTTGTTTTTGTGCTGTAGCTATTCTCAGTTTCACATCGTCCTTTCTTTTTTTCAGCAAATGAGGTGTTTATGAACCATCATGCATGCATTGGCAAGTTCTTATGTGGATTTCTTCCTATATTTTCATTCAGCGAGCAGATGATATATTACTCTACGTGTTTTGACTTTATGAATGACTTGGCCGAATTGTATCTGAAGGAATACAGTTTATGAATAGCCCTGTGTTATTGTACCTGGGAGCATATTACTGCCGCCCTGAGCTATGGCCTTCATTCTAACTCTGCTATCATAAGCAGTGTAGCACAGTAAGCAATAGACAAATGTGAGCAATCTCACGCCTCCGCTCTCACCCTCTCTAAGTCTGTCCATAGTGGTTACATTTGCACACAATCCAAATCACCATTTTCACAACCACCAAATGGATGTGCCACCACACTGCCACTCTCATCTGCCTATGTAATCCAGAGTGCAATAATCACAGTCTTCCAGGAGGCTAAATGGGGATCATTTAGTCCTTTATTAACATTCTTTCATTTTCAGTGTCTTCCAATTACCGGTATATGCTGAAATCTTCCACTTTTCATGGTGGGAGTCAGGTTGCAGATGAGATTGGTTATGGTGGGCAGGCACTGACATCTTCCATATGCCTCTGAATTGGCTCTCAAATTTCTTGGTTAGACTGGTGGTTTTCTGTGAAAGTGATAGCTATTGTCAGTTAGCTTTATTCCCACTGAGGCCACCTGTAATAAAACAAAATACTCAATTTAAGAAGTCACATATTATTATCGGGGCCATGGACATTTCAGTCGATATTTTTGAACATGTACTGTCTGCTTTGTCCTAAAGCCAAAAACGGGCGCACCAAAACTCTGATATATGATGTTGTGCTTATGTACCAGTGTTCCTTTAACAAAGAGTGATTTTGCAGTCTCCTAAAATGTTTGTTGCAATAGATTACAATGACAAAAAAGGAAATGTACCCATAAAAGCATCTTAAGTAATGTCACTTTTTTTTATCTTTTAATTAATTCACCATGGAACTCTGCTTTTTTGAGATATCATGTAATTTGTGGATTGGAACAAACCAGTTTGTAGCTATTGGAGTCAGTGGTGAGTGCTCACTCACACAGACTGAACCATCATAGGGTGTAGGAATTAAATATGTATGTATATATGACATAGTATATGATGTAGTTAGTATATGATCATGTATATGTACTACATATACATGATCATATACTAACTAGACTGCTCAGTTGCAAATCCATTGCAAGAAGAACCAAAAATATAACAGTTATAAGAGTTTTTGAACTTCAAACCGTATAATGTGAAAACGTGTTTCCTGGCCCCCTTGGCCAAAAGCTTGAAACACTTAACATGCCCAGTTATAAATTGACACTCAGAGGTCGACGAGGGTTGTGATGAGACGCTTGTGGACGCAGTGTGGCAGGGGACCAGGAGATGGAGCTGTGGCCTTGGACATACACTCACACATACAAGGGACCGATGACCGTGTCAGGCATAGTAGCCAGACCTACATAGCTACGTATTCACATCTCTGAGATCTTTGTACTTTCAACTCACCGCGTACACATCTACTCAAACAGACTTTACTATGACTCCACCTACAGAGCTGGTTTCTTACGCAGTGGTCAGAGCAATAGTCAGCCATTGCTAAAACTGGCAGTAATTATATGCAGTAATTCTAATGAATAATATATGTATATATATATATATATACTGTCTCTCAAAAAATCTGGAACTAAGTCATTTTAGTAATAGCATAAGGATGTTTTAAGATGATAAGGTGATAAGATATCCAATATTGATCTGAGCGTCTCTGGACTTACTCATGGTTATCAAATTGCTAGTTAGGGATCAACAGCCTGACTGGATGGACCAATAAGCACAAGTCCCTGTGTCCCTCCATATCTGGAAACGTGGTCCAGAGTGGCTGTTGTAAGCGCTGTACTCAGCGCGGCATGTAGAGGTGTCTAGGAAGCAGGAAGCAGTGATCATCAGATGACAGGTAGACTTTAGCACCAGATTCCAGACAGCCAGGAGGTTATTCTCTACTGCCTGTCACCAAGTGCTGAATCAGGGCTTCATCTGTGACTCTGCCTCCCCCATTCTAGGAATAGGTCAATGACTGGCAGTGCTGACTGGCCATGATATTAAGAATATCAATAATAAATCAAAGACGGGCAGAATCTTCAGTTTGCTCTTTGATTCTGACGTTTTTTTCCTCCGCAAAGTATTCAAAGGTCTGGAGTCCACAAGGATCAAAGACAATATGATTGATATATATTTCTGTTTTGTTCCTGCAGCCTCAAATACTACAGCCTTCCAGCCCCTGCCTCAACGAGCACCTCCGACAGGAAAGACTAGTAAAAACTCCCCCCACCGAGGGCCACAGTGACCCCACAAGGAGGAGAAGTAGAGAGGGAGGAGCCCATATAGATGCTGACCCCTCTCCCGAAGGTCTTATGGCAGATGTGTCCGGCCCAGCAGGCCCCTTGGCTCCGGATCCAAACGAGATTAATCGTCTGCTCAGGCCCCACCTCCACCGCCTGGGCTCTGGGGCTCCACAGGGGGCCACTGGCACGGATAGCCCAGCTTCAGCAGCTCAGTCTGTGGCAGAGCTGGAATGGAAAGCCTCTGCTGCGATACAGCAGGACTCTGTCGCTCCTAGATCCGTTTGTTCAACTTGCCCTCGCATGCTGCAGCCTCCCCACTTCCACAAACGTGTGTCTGTCACAGCACTTAAACCAGGGGGCACCAGTGTCTCTGCCCCTCTCAAGCCGGTGGGTTCCTCAGGGCTTCTGGCTAACCTCCGGACCAAGCAACTGCCCCCTCCATCCAGAGGCCTTCCCTGCTTCAATGCTGGACCCCAGCTTCAGGTTCCATGTCCAGGCCGCACTGCTTCAGCCCCGCATGACTTCTGGGCTTCGGAGGGATCCACAGTGCAGCAACGCCACAGCCACCAACCCCTGGTGGAGCCCAACCAGGGGCAGCTCAGAGACCCTGGGGCAGCCAGATCCCTTCAAGCCACTCGTGCCTCCCCAAGCCAAAGATCCCCCGAGGAGCTCAAACTCACCCACCAAAATTTGAGACTGGATTCTTTGTGACATTTTTGATATCCGTCCTCTTCTAGCCTCAGCCATAATATAAGTGTGTTCATACTCTTTGTGTGTCCATACACTGTTTGAGATTATGAATCCTTATGGACATTTCAGGGAATGTGTCAGTGACGTTGGTATTGTGACTGCTATTTCTAAATTAGGGTCTAAACTCCAGCCATAATGTAACAGTATGTAGCATGAACTTGTCTTCAAAACAATCCACAGTGGTATATTACTCTCAAAAAGGCTTCTACAGATTATGCTCAAATACAGACTGAGGGAGGGTTTCTGAAATCCGGTTGATAAATGTCCGCTTTACTTGCTTTGCACTGACATGCACATTAGTGTTGCTGATACAGACACGTAGGATGTTCCCATTTAGAGTAGTCAGTTATTTATATCCTTGTGGTTTTTTGTTTTTGTTTTTTTAATACCTGGAAGGTATTACCACATTTTGTGTAGATGTCATGTTAACTTGTACTGAGATGGCTGTCCCCTCTGACACACAGTTGCATATGGTTTTAAACACAGAGGTGACATGGACATGTTGTTTGCTGTGTAATAGAACGCCCAAGGGAAGATAGAAACAAAAAGCAAGCAGTGGAAAGAGAGGGAAAAAAAGGATACAACAACAGTAGAGGCAGAATGGGGACTATCCACTGAAAAGCAAAGTTGGGAAAGGTCTCTGGAGCGATCCCTTTCAAAGAGAAAATGTGTTTGTGAAAGTGTGTGTGCAATGTGTGTGTATGTGTATGTGAAAGAGATGGAGGGAGAGATGGAGACATTGAGGTGAGGGGGAAAGAGAAAAGCAGCCTATCAACTGTTCCCTCTCGTGTGAGATATTTTCAGGTAGGCAGCCTTCAGGGCTTTGGCGGTGTTTCTGCTGGAGTTTTTTGAGGATTGTGTTTAACTATCACGTTTGTAGTCGAACGTTCCCCAAATGTCCCCACACGTGGACCAGCAGTGTGTTAAAAAGGCTTTCTGACAGCAACTCTGCATGTTGCATTGTGTTTACTGTAGCTATCACAAAACGTGGTGGAGCTATCCAAGTTCCACACTTGTCTATCTGTCCTCCTTCAGATTACCCTAGAAGAGGATAGACACTCCTGTGTGTGTGTGTGTGTGTCTGATAAAACATGTTTACCTATTCCGTGGTTGGACATTGTGCCAAGCCAACCAAGCAGTCAACGCCGCTTTGTGTAGCCAAGAAAAACCCATTTATTTTAATGAGAAGGGAAGAGGGGGACAGAAGAAAGATGCCTAATGGGAGAGGGCAGGAAGCAGGAGCAAAGATGAGAGATGTAGTGATGAAAATGTGAAGGCACTAAAATAAATGGGAGCATCGCGTTAGTTCAGGCAGGACACGGAAATCACACATTGCCAAGTCATCTATCGGCTGATCGCGTCACACACCAATCACATTCCAATCTCATAACAAGGCGCTCTGTTTAAATTCCTTCCTCTTACACTGGTTCTTGGTTCGCCAACCGCTGAACCCAAGGCTGCTGGTCGGTAAAGCTTTACCTCCACCTCCCCAGCCTCCACCTGCTACGGCCTACGGTGGCTCTTGAAGTGATAACATGGCACAGTGTTGCTGCTCTGGCTCTGCTCTGTGTGCACCCATGGGTGATTTGAATTGCCCCTGCTATACCTTCAGCATGCCTGCTGGGTAAGCAGGGAGCAGCTTAGTGCAGAGCCATGAACGCCAAACAACTGTTTTACCATTTGTTGCTGTACATGGTTTTATCTTGTGACTAGTGTTCCTGACTGAATGAAGATAGTGTGTGTTGGTATGCTGCTGCTGTGTGTGTGTGAATGTTTGTGTATACAACATTTTGAAAGTGTGTAGGAGAGGGAGAGAGGAGAGAGAGGGAGGATAGAGAACACATAGCGTGTTTGTTTGTGTGTGCTGTGGTCCAGAGAATAGCCCAATCCCCTCAACTGTGTCACTCACTGCTTAGTAATGCCAAACAGGAAATCAATGTAATTCCTCTGTGTGTGTGTGTGTGTGTGTGTGTGTGTGTGAGAGAGAGAGAGAGAGAGAGAGAGAGAGCGAGAGATGTGTCTGCCCACAGGCCAAAGGCAAATCCATGCCAGGGAGAGCAGGGCAGTGCCATCCTCATCCCCCTCTGCTGTATTCTCTATATCCAAATAACTCTCTGCTCTGTCAGTGGCAATCAGTCTTGCTAGCTATAACAAAAAGGCAACTCGGCTGGAAAACTCACCGCCGCAACTTGGATCAATTTGAACCCAGAATTTTGTCTCACTTTATTTTGCGAGGAGACTTAATGATACTGTTACGTTTCATTGCACAACAGGAAAAGGTTACCAAAGGGGGCTAGTTTGGTCTATATTCGTATTCTGAATGGCACAGGAATGCACTGCGGTGCACAGTGCACATTATCTATAAATGAAAATGTTTTTCTTGCTAATCCTTTACTGGCTGTAGATGCAGATCAACTGAGACAGAATATTCCCCTCTGTTTTACTGTAGCGTCGTGGTTTAGTATTTGTGTTGCATTTAACAGCAAGTAATTGCCCATGTTGGCAACAGAGATGGTACAGTCTGTTCATGTACTTTTTCCTCTCAGAAACTAACACCAGTTTCAAATCCACTATATTATATAATAATTAATAATTGTAATTTCTGTCATGACTGAATGTCTGCCTTTGTGAATAGTATTGAAGCATTTAAGATACTAGCTGATAAAGCACATAGTGTAGCTGTCCAGAATTTCTTCCAATAACATACTGTATAAGGTCACTATTTATCACTACATCACTTACAGTATCAACTGCTTTCAGCTATTATGCACTCAGTATGCTGTACAGTATACTGTTCTTGTTTGTTTGAAACAAAAAGATGAAGGAACGTTACACTGTATTTTATATGTTTTGCAAATGAAAAACATATCATTAATCCTAATCCGTCAGTGATGCACTTTAAACAACATTAGTTGTTGATGCTGAATTAATTCTAAACTGGACTTAGAAGCTACTAAGTGTTTGTTTGATTTGACCAGATTTTATTTATCTTATTCCTCCCTGTGTCTCTTTGTTTGCAATGTACATCAGATTTTCCCAGGAGGCCGTGTGAGACAACAATAAAGGCTGCACCAACATCTAACAAGTCTGTTTTGTCTTATCTACCTTTAGGGTCAGACAGAGCACTTTGTCGCCTTTGTGAAATGGTGAATTCACATCTGATCAGAAATGGCGGTTGTGTTGTGTCTGCACGATTCCATGTTGTTGCCTCCCTTTGCTTGTTATAACAGGACTAGGTGTCCCTAGTGATGGCTGGGCCGTTCTGGTGTATGGTCACGCCGAGATGTGTACAGTGAAAGAAGAGGCGGAGGTAGGCGGCTTTATTAATTATATCCATTAATGATGCTAATGTTTACAGCAAATAGATTGATCAATTCAATGGATTTATATTTTTTTCTTTTTCATTGAAATTGAATCTGTGAAATAGATTTTCGTTATTAGGTGGTCAGTATTCCTGTTGCAGGCTTGCAGCAATATAATTTGGGGTGGGTCCTTCTAGAAGTGCGGACCATTGTGCCTGCAGTGCGCGGTGCATGGTGTGCCAAGTGGTTAGTTGTGCATAAAAGGTAAATAGGAGACTGTTAGTGGTAATCGTAAGTGATTTTTATCCCTGAGGTGTTGTAGCAGCGGTACTATAGGGACAAGCCCGGGGTAAATGTGCAATTTCATAGTGTAGTTTATTGTGTTGCAGGAAGTCATTGCTGTGGCTGAGGCTGACAGCTGGTGTTTTGCACTGTAGTCAGTTCTAACTGGGTTATTGCAATAGTCCCTCTCTCTGATCACTGGTGAGTGGGAGAGCAAGTTAATTTCCCTGTGTTTTAGGTTTGGTTGCTACGTTGCACTTATTCAAACCACCCTAATTTCACTGATTTGGAACGATCACTATTGTGTAGGTTGTTTGCTGTGCACACTCTGTTCACAGGCCACTACCGTAGCTCTAGTGGCAGCTGAGCCATAGTTCTGGGGCTCTGGGTCTTCACTGCCTTATCCCATCACTTTTGATATGGTGATTTAAAAAATTAAGGAAAATATTCAAATTTTAAAGAAAATAGTGAGTCTATTTTTCTACTTGGTTGAACTAGGGTGGGGAGCTAGACAGTTGGTTTGAATAATCAGTGGCATAGCCCCTGCTAGTCTTAGTCTGAAACTGGCCAGTTATCTGTAAGTACATTGCAAGGCTTCACCATTTCTTTTGAGGAATTGTGAGTATTGTATTTTCAGTTTTACTCATTCTCGTCCTGCGCTACTTAAAACCTTGAACCAGCTGTGTGGATGTGCAGGAGAGATTTGAAATGCTTAAGCAGTGACAGAGGCACAGAGGGCCTTTTTATATTTGACTTGTGTTGTTTTTTTAGTCTCACTGCCTGCCACCAGGGTACCCAGCCACGTCTCTTGAAGGAGAAATGCCAGCCTTGCTCTCTTCCTCCGGCGATACTTTCAAATATTCACAAACGCTGCAGGCAAGGCAGCTTAACTTGAGTGTAGGGATGGTTGGGGTTGGGGTTAGGGTTAGCAGTTCCAGTGTGCACTGTGGGATGGTAGAGGAGCATGACCATAATTAGATCCCCTGACAGCTGGTGGACTCTCACCCCCTCTAAGACAGGACCTCTCACTCTTTTGCTTTCATTCACACACAGAGGCTCATCGCTTTGCATACTGATACTAATCAGTTAGTGGGTATGGCCTTTGATGACCCAGAGATAAATTAATCGCGCACACAACCCATGTCCAGCAACACCCCTTCTTTCACATGCGCCAACTGAGAGCATGCATGGACTGTGTGTAATCAAAGCCACTGACCCCCACCTCATTTTGACTAAAGGCACAAACAGAGCAGCCTTTGGAAGGGGAATGGACCTAAAATGCCACTAGCAATCTAAAGGGAGTGGCTTTGCCCTTGTTCTGCTTGCAGGGGTATGGAGTGCTACAGCATATGCATTTGTTCGAAACATAATTAAGTCTTATTTTTAGCATGATCATTTATCTTTGTGTTGCATTAAGTGCGTTGATATCATACTTCTTCTCATGCAATACATTTGGCAGTAAAGAGCAAGCATTTGAGTTGCTGGTACTTGGAGTTCTGATAACGGCAACATATAGAAAGTTTGATTGGTAGTGGCGCTGCTCTACAAGAGGAAAGAATGTACCGTACAGTTCTGTGTCATAACTACGGAAGCCCATTGAGGACATGCATCTGTACATTTGATTCACGCTGGTTTCCCGTGTTAACTTAAAGTTAATTACGCCATTATCGTAAGATAACATGTTTTCTCGAGCTAATGAGATCATTATCTGGAGATAATTAGAAAATTGTCGTTATTTCTGGAAAACTAAATGTGTTATCTCGACGTAATGATATAAATAACTCGATATCTCAAGAAAACGGCATTAAATTAACTCGTTATCACAGGGAATCGGCATAAATAAAGTATATGAGTGCATGACCCAATGGGCTTCCGTACATAAGGCAGTGGCTCAAAGGTAAAGAAAATCAATCTTGAACAGAATTAGTACATGACTTCATTAAAAGCCCTGTCTGCCTGCTGCAAAACCTACTGTACTTCTCTGTGCAGATCTCTAGGAATCATCAGTGGTGACTTCCATGGCCTGTCAGCAGGATTAGATAGTAGATTGTAACATCTTCAAAGCACTTGGTTGCATTGCTTTCCACCTTACTTTGAACTTACGTGATATTGTATGTTATTTGTATTTTTTGCATTTGAATTTGAGTGAAGTTGTTCTTTCGCTGACTGAAGGGTTTATGGCGTACGTAATGTGATCATCTTCAAGAGGAATTCTTAAGCAGTATCCCTTCAGCCCTTCATGTTCAGATTGTAGATAAGAATGCATTTCAATGACCGAAAAAACGTCTGTCATGCGCCGGCTAATGCCATCAGACTGAGGAAGAAGAGGCAGGCATGTAGGAAAACAAGGAAGCAAGGAAAACCTGAGCACTGAATCATAACCCAGGCATCCAGTCACCGGATCAAACAAACCTGTTGAGGGTTTTGAAGTGCGTCTAAGATGGATGTCATCTTCAGGGGCAGTACCTGCAGCAAGAGGCCACACTCTCTGCACGTTTGCAGGGATCAATCGCAATACTACTAGCATGGCTGTTGTTAATGATGGGGGACTGGTGGTCTCGAGCGATGTGTCACTGCTGACGTATCAACACCAACCTCCTCTGATAGTTATCACTCGCTCAGCGCCGGCCAGACTTCACGCAGCACACTGCCGACTGCCCAACAGTGTACAGCATGCAGCGACTGTGATGATGAAAATGAATGAGATTATGTGCACATTATAATGATGATACAGTATAATGACGGTTGGCTACGTGACTGTGTGTAAAAAAACAAGGGTAGCATTTCATCCTCTTAAGCCATGAAGCTCCTGTTGGCATGAATAACTTATTGTACGTGAGTGGTTGTCCCTGCTCTTTCTGAAGCTGCCTTTTTGACCTGACATAATCCTTGAGCACGACTTCCTAACTATTAGTAAGCTGGTAAGGGATGTGGGCACAAATCCTTGGTACCCTAGCTTTCCAGTCTCGTTATTCAGCTTTTGGTTCAGTATATCCATATACCCTCAAATTCAAGCTGCCCGTCTGTATTTAACCTCATAGTCCCTGACTACAAATAAAAGTAAAGCTTGAAAGAAATTATGTCACAGACGTTTGGAGTTAACTACAGATGTTATTTGCCCATAATGCCAAAAGGCTTTTTTGTAACGCAGAAAATATGCCTTTTTATCTTGGCACCTCTTCCTTCCTTCAATCTAATAAAATGGCACTCAAATACAGTTTCTAAGGACGTTCTGCTCCTAGGAAATACTTTCTCAATGTTTTCAAGCTTCAAACCTGCATTTTGTGTACTTAAACTAATGTATTTCATTTCAGGGATAGTATTGGCCTAAACTACCCACATAGCCACTCACAGACAGACACACACACACACACACACACACAGAAATGTAATAACTCTAGAAAGGTTAGCTAAAGAGCCATGCTAAGAACGGGCTGATTTGAAAATACCACTGCAGCAGTCTTGAGAGTATGCAAGGAAAACTAAACCCTAATTAAACGAGCCATCAACACATTGCGCTTCAATGCAGCATGACATTGTTTGCCCAAATCACATGACTTAATATCATAGATTCCCACCCACTTGGGATGCAAAGCAGAGCAGCTTTCTAAAGTTAAGTGCCTGAATCCTTGAATAAGTCGGGCTCAGCAGTTTCCCTTCGGAGGGTTGTGTTTTGGGGAGGTTCTTACTAGTTTTTAATTTTTCCATGGTTCAAAAAGTTATTATTACATAAGGTCAATCAAGGGAATAGTACTGTGCAGTTGTGAGAAAAAGTTTGTGAACCCTTGGGAATTACCTGGATTCCTGCAGTAATTGCTCCCAAAAGGTGGTCTGACGAACAAATACACAAACGGTTGCACTTGTTCATGTCTTAATGAAGACATTGTTTAAGCATTCACACTCTTGGATGGAAAAAGTATCCAAACCTTTGAATTTAGGAACCGGTAGAACCTCCTTAACAGCAATTACCTCAATCCAAAGTTTCCTGCACAACGGTTAAGAGGTATTTTGGACAGTTCCTCTTCACAGAGCACTTGGGATGTCTTGCACGAATGGCTCGCTTCAGGTCATGCCACAACGTTTCGGTGGGCTTAAAGGAACGCTGACTCTGACTTGACCGTTCCAAAATGCACATTTCTTTACAAAATGTCAGAGTTCTCTCTGTCACCTCCTTTGAGACACGCTCTTCTATTGATCTTTGCAGAACGGCCACTCCTATAGGGAGAGTAGCAACGGCACTGAATTTCTTCTTCCATTTATCTGCCTGACTCTCTTTAGAGATTCTTCTGTAGCCCTTTCCAACTTTATGAGCGTCAACAACTCTTCTTCTGAGGTCCTCTGAAATGTCTTTTGATCGGGGCATGTTTCACCGTAACGGATCTCTGTTGTGAAGATCAGACTCTGTTGGTAACCCAACTTCGATAGGACTGGGCCCCTCTAGCCCATATCTGAATGTCATCACATTGATTGAATTACCTGACTCCAGTCTGCGCCTTTCACATAAGTCTTTATCCTGGAGGTTCACATACTTTTTCCAGTCTAGACTGTGAATGCTTAAACGGTGTCTTCAATAAAAACAACAAAAGAACATGCTACTTGGAACTGACTTATAACATGTAAGGGTCCCCTTCTACTCTTCTTCTTCTAACCCCCAAAAATAAATAAAAAATAACGAACTATGAATGCTACTTATTCCTGTTGAAGGCATAGCTGGTGAAGACTGCGATATACGGTTGGTTTGACTACTGTTGACTAAATGTACTTATTGTAAGTCGCTTTGGACAAAAGCGTCCGCTAAATGCTGTAATGTAATGTAATACAACTGAAAGGAGATTTAGCCTGATGGGGAAGAAAAAAAAGACCAGAATGCAATATTACAAAAAAATCCCCATATCAATAATAAAGCCATATCTGAAGATAAGATTGCTTCTCCTGTCTCTCTTTGTGTTTCAAAAGAATATGGGGTACATATAATGAAAGAGAATAGCAGGGGCAAACCACATGGAGCCACATACATTTCTATAAAGAAAGGAGACCCGTGCTGCTTATTCATCATTAGTTGATTGGTTTTGCCTATTTAATGTCTTTCTCAATGTAGAAAAGCCATTTAATTACAGATTATCTGGCTCTTACACATGTAAAGCGTAAACATACATCTGACCTTGAAACTTTGGCTAAAACAGGACAGGACTTCAAACACTTTCCTTTCTATTCATGTGGAATGCAGCATGATTGCCCTTCTATCCTCTCCGCCTCCTCTCTGTCTTTTTCCGTCCCAGCTCGGTTGGGAGGACCGGGAGAAGATTCATGTCCCAGGGAGAGAATTTGTCAGTAACGGATCAGCCGGGCCTGCTGCGGTGGCAGGTATCTCCATCACCTCGGCGGTGCCTTCCCTTCCCTGCACTGATCAACTCCCTGTGTCTGGCTAACTGGGGTCTGGAAACACATCTGCAGACCCT
>OMOT01042819.1:0-11680 GCA_900312575.1 Acanthochaenus luetkenii | reverse complement strand
AGGACCCAAACATCTGCGGTGACACGCTTGACCCAAAATGGGCTCCGAAGGATACGCAGCTGTACAAACAGCTTGTGTGTAAAAATGCAAGCTATGCAACCGAGCGCAAGGGTCCGAGCCGGTCGCTATGAAAAGACATATTATTAATAATGATAATAATAACAGAGTGAATACCTTAGCTGGTTACGTGACTGTGTGTCTGTGTGTTTGTGCGGCTGTGTGACAGTGTGACAGCGGGGCATGGGAAAGATGACAGTGTGCCCTTGGGCTAACATTATAGTGTTATACTGCACGTACACACACACACACACACACAACCACGCTGGTGTGGGTTGGGTGGGTTACATTACAAATGTATTCCATTACAGTTACCTCATCAAAATGTACTCTGATCTCTTTCGGTTACTTTCACATTTATTGACCATATTTGAGGTATAAAGGTGCAGATAAGAAAAAGTGAAAAGTTCAGGAAACGTGTTTCTGATTTGCATAGGAACACATTTTCTTCTGTGCCACATTTGATGAAGACGTTGGAACATGTGTCACTATTTCATTCGCATTCTGAGTTTAAAGTATTCCCAGAAGTAATCCTGTAATTTAGTATCTGTAAACAACTGTAATCAGAATACATCGTATTTTTAGGTAACGTGATGGAATACAGTAGTATTTACAATACATAACGCTGTTGCGTAACGCATCTTTCACTATTACTATTCCTGCATGTACATAAACGTTCACACACAAACACACCAAGACCCCGAAAAGCCCCTTCGTGTCAAACTCACAGTGTACACAAAGGCCAGGATATAGTGCAACAATGGGACGGCATACAGTACAACAATGACTAAACTAAACCGGGCCAAACTAGGATTAGTTTCATGTAGACGGCAACGTAGTAAACTATTGACACACGTACGCTCTATCAAAATGAAATAAACGCCCCATCAGTCTTATGTCTGTCCAGTCTGAGTTTGAGAACAGGCAGCTTCGGGCCGCGCTGTGTTTGTGTGTGTTGAGTGGATTATAATAGTTGATCTCACAGGGAGCCATTGGCCTATTCTCTCTCGCTTCAGACTCCAAAACAACACTCAGGCCCACTTGAGATTACTCTGGGCTTGGACGAGCTTTGCCTTTGGCACAGAGTCTCCGGCACAAGAACCTGGCCGCCTTCCAAGGACAATATTTGTCAGAGTAGCCTCGTTTCGAACCTTTACTGTCTATTGGATTCTGCAGCCCCCTTTCTTTGTTTGCGTTGTTCGAATCGGTGATGGGGGGTTTTCAGATTCAAACGTAAGATTCCCGTGAAAAGCCCTTTCATGTTTTTAATCACCCTGAAACGGTAAGTGTTTTTAATCAGCCCGCGCAGCTGCAGAGAGACCTGGGAAAAAAAAAATCTATTCATTTTTCATTCGCATCATATGGTTCACATCATGTTCATTCAGTGCAGCTCATTCTTTGAAACCTTGACTTAGAAGGGTTATCCCTTCGCATGACAGCCCAGCCCAGCGGAGAGTCAAGATGTACCGGTAAGTCATCCGGACTTCGGTGCAATTATGGACACGAGCGTCTCAGCCAGTCTGTGAATGTCATTCTGAGTCTTACATTCCTCTTTTTCTACTAAATCTGCCAGCTGGATGGGAGAATTTCACTTGATTCCAGTGCAACTCAATTCAATTGAAAGTGGAGCAATCTACCTTATTCCAAGTTATTGCCACTTGCTTTTATCAAGACAATTCCTGAGACTGAGATCTGTTGAGAAGAAGAGAGACATTTTTTTGGGGGGGGCCGTGCAACCCATTTGGAGTGAAAAATAAAAAAGGAAACGATCGAAACGCTCTGACCTTCGCCTCTGTTCTCGCTACGGAGAGAGTCGGCTTTCAAGTGGAAACCCCAGGGAGATTTGGGCTGGTGGAAGTGGTTGGCTCCCGTTCAATAGAATGCTTAACCGAACGCTCAAACACATCACAGACAATGCAACAGGCCTTTCAAGTCAACACATTGGGTTGAGTATCAAAAAAAGCAGCATGTGAGTAACATTTAGCGCTGTCAATTTCCTGCACCTGCAGGCTCAGCTGCATGGCAGAAGGCCGGACCTCCCGTGATATCTAGGACACAATATTGCGACATCCATGCTCACTGTGTGTGTGTGTGTGTGTGTGTGTGTGTGTGTGTGTTCCGTGTCCTCAGAAGTCACGTACACAGCATGTTCTCTGGTTAAACAGACGTATTAATTCCACTGCTCTTTGTGCCATACTGAAACCACTTCACTGGTATCAACACGTCTTTTCAAGAATCTCGCCACAAATGTGAAAAGAGACATTTTAGCAAAATGGTTCACCTATGGATGCCAAGGCCTCTCTTGAAAATACCCATTAGTGGTATAACCGTAGTGAACTCTAACCTTTACCGTGTCGTCTGCTTTTTGGGCCTTCTTGGCCTTTTTGGCCTTCGCTATGGAAGTAGGACTCTAATGGATGAAACACACTACAGGACCAGATCGTTGTGTCTTTTCAGCAAGAACGTCAAACTGCTCTAAGCGTGCGTGCCTTCGCGTCTGAGTGTGTGCCCGCACATTTACGTGTTTCGTGTTGTTCCAGGTCCTTCCTCTTAACTTCCGTGCCTATACACTGTCTGTGTGGCAGGCGGCCACGGCTCAGGTGCTCGGTCATAAAGCAACGGAAGCCCTTCTGTCCGTTGTTTGAAAGCGTTCCCGGTGGCACGGCGACCACAGCGCTCAACAGCGCGGCCTCGCAAATGTTCTGTGTAACGTTAATAGAAAACGAGTGCTGAGTTCTCCCCGGAATGACTTTCCAGCACATTAGCGTCAGGAAGCCGTTCATTTTAATGTCAGAGGTGTACTAGCGCTGCTATATAGTGTTTTGATTGTAACTATCCCAGCATTTACTCTAAATATACACACGGCATTCTTCTTCTGCGGAGCGTATCTTTAAGGCATAGTTAAGTAATTACTGCAGATCTTAAAATAAACACATCCGGTGCACAGACCCAGTTCTGTTAACAGGACGACGGTTGCTACCCTTTCATGGTGTAGATCCAGCGCTGTATAACACTTGAGTCTGTGCCCAGAGATGGTGCAGCGGTTCGTTTGGGACCCTCTGTCTCTCTGCATGGTAACACAGAAATACCTTCAAAAATAAGACGACTATAGGCCAATGTATAGGAAGTATTTTTTAATCTGCATTAAGATCCAGATCCAATCAAAACCAGTAGTTCCCAGCAAAAAAAACAACAACTCTGCACTCTGTCTCATTGGATCTACTGGATCTTAATGCATATTTACTTCCCATGCATTGGCCTATTCTGACAAGGCAAAAAAAAATAAAGTTTAAGAAAGTTAAGGGAAGTTTACCTAATTAAAGTTGAATTACAGATAATAATTTCCATTTAAAGAGGGCTCATTGGTATCTGTTAAAAGCATTGCTTCCTCAGTCAGCATCGTCTGTAAATTCCTTCCCAGCTTCCCTTGCTGAACAGAAATAGACAAACAGAAGTACTGATACACACACACACACACACACAGATACAGACAGCGTTAGACACACACACAGACAGACACACACACACACACTCTGGCCTCATATCCTAAAATAATAATTTGTTCATTTTTGGTGTGTTTGTCCTTTAGTTGCTCTTTAAAGCACTTTTTAAAAAAAACATGTGACTTGACTTGGCACGATGACCAATGGATGACACCTCCTCTTCCCCTTTCCCTACCGCATGCAATCAAGAAACATGAGGTGACATGTTTTCGACTTATTGTCCCACTGCATCATTTGTGCCGGACGACACATAATATACACATTATAATTGCTATAAAATGCTTAATAGTTACAACCCAATACAAAACGGTGATGGGTTTACTGTACATGCAAATCCACCGCGAGCCCCATTGGCCTGAGAATGTTACAATACATGTTATAGGGTGAAACTAACATTGGATAGATTTCCCAAGCAGCGTTTTTCATCTGGATAAATCAAACCGAAAACTGACCAGTGTAATGTTATTAATACCTGCCCACCTTTTTACTGAGTTACTTTATTCGACTTGAGGGCCAGTGAGCGTAATCATTATTGCCTGGAAGTGGTGAAGTGCCTTGATTAAAAGACTCAAGGAAATGTGAGGACTAGACCTCCCAGGCATTTCCTCTCAAGCACCTGCATTTGAAAACTGTTCTTTATCGGGTCAGGTTAATTTGACCCGACAACACCCCCCCACATGTGGCGCAGGTCCTACCAGCTCCCCTAACTGCTTGTGATGGCTGGAAGGGTGGAGCACGCCATTAGCTTGGAAGTAGGGCTTGTGGGGGGCCCGGCGTGGGCCAACCGCTAATTCCGCTGGTAATAGGTAGGCTATATGTCCATGAATCGTGCACGGGGCTGTACTTAAATGGGGCTTCTCTTTCATTATTGTTCTTTGATTGCAGATTTCATTTCTACTTTTCTCTCAAAAGCCGCTTGTATGCGGACATTTTCCAATCAGAATGAATAACCCTATTATAATGATGAAATAACTGCGACATCTAATTATTTCGATATTTTGTCATTCAGTGCTCTCATACGGCGCCCTAAGACTGTAGCACCCAATGGCGGTTTACGATGTCCAAGTTACAAATGTGGCTTCATTTAATTTCAGCATTTCCTTACACGCTAGACAAGCTCACGAGTTTCTTTAAAGAAAATCCAATGTGAAGCTCTTTGTTTTGAGGCAAAAACGACCATAGTCGATCATATTGATTCAAGATACACCACAGTTTTGCGATTCATTCTCTCAGCTGTGTTTTCTATTGCCATTATAATGAGCTGGTCCGGGGCCCAAACCCTTGGGAGCGGTATAATCACGGTTTAATGAGCTGTATCGGGACCGGCGCTAAGAGGTGGGGGGCTTGGAGAGATCCTTACGGGGCTACAGGCCTTACCTGTTACCCCAAATGCTCCCTTAACCAACATCTGGATTTAATGGCAATAAAACACCGTTTGTGTGAGTGTTACTGACGCCTCTATTACCTTTGGCCAAGTCAGCTCCTATTTATCAGCAAATTGGTTCCAAAATAAAAAAAGAACCACAGTTTTCAATTGCTTCATTTACTTAATGATGACTGTATATTACCAAGGTTTTGTTTCTAGTTGAGTCACACTAAGCTATACTCCAAGTGTTTTGTTCCAAAGGGGGGATATACCATATTTAAAACACATGACTTCTACTGGGAAAATGATCACTAGCATTCAAGTAAAACTCACTATTCATTATCCCTCAAATCATTACCCGTCTTGAGCCTGGAGCGATGAACAACAGGTGGCATTTTTATTTCTAAAGTAGATATATACTAAATTGCGTTCAGGTTTGATAGATCACAGTGTGCTGCATTCATCTATTTACATTTTCTCCTCCCAGTATTGTGCAAAATAGCGTGTAAACGTCCCGTCTTTCTTATTCAATCTTTCATAGGCAAATGTACTAACTGGATAAGACGTGTTATTTTGCACATTTGAAAGACGCAGTCCTCAGTGCTGTTAGTAGATCAGTTTGTACATTTATTTGCACGTGCTATGAGTTTGAACACATTTGTACACACGCAAACCTTTAGTAGATTTGGCCCTATATACTTTTTTATTTTATTTTTTAAGCACTGGAATGGCACGTTCAGGTATCGGAATCAGTATCAGGAAGGAAAACATGGTATCGGAACATCTCTAGTATTTTGGAATGAAACCCTTCATTTTTACCCTCTAAACAGGTACACAACTCACCTAAATTCACACAAACTCCCTCCAGTTCTTTGTGCATCTCTCTTTCTCTCTCAATCTGAAATGGCATGGCCTCCACAGCCAGGTCAGGATGTTGTATGGTCCCTCCTGCCTGGAAACTGACTGGAAGGAGACACTTCCCTTGAGGCAACTCTCCCAGAGACGGACATATTTAAAGGACAGTCTGTGTTTGTACAAGTGTTTCGCGTAGGACCCGTCCCAGACACATTTCTGAATGAGAGTAAGTGACGGACGCTTTTCCTCCCTAAAGGTTCCAGATTCCTACGGTCTAAAAACGCCTGCCTCACTTCTCAGGAATCCTGTGTCCCGTGTCCTTGCAATGCAGCTATTTTCCACAGTTCGCATTTGAGGCATTTCGTTGACGCTCTTATCCGCAGCAAAGAGTGAGCAGGTATTGGTTCAGTATCAGACTCAAGGACACATATAGAGGGCTTCAGGTGAGGTAATACACCCTCTGGCGGCCATGTTGGAGGTCCTGTGCTTTTGGCCATCTCAACAGAGACTGTTTGTCTGTTGCTTAGCGAGATATCTCAAAACATTACGAACAGATTTGGCTGAAATTAGATGCCATTAGAAGTCGTTTTTTAGCCATTATGCTCAGTTAATGTGCCGGTGGGAAAGTCCAACATCCGGGACCTCCAAGACGGCTTCTAGACAGCTTTGCATTCAGGTGCTATTTTGTCAAATCAAACGATAAACAAGCATAAACGTTAACCTTAACAAGTTGGATATCCTTTTGCCGTTGGTGCTTCTATGCCTTTTGATTGCAGACTGATCATTTCGTCACTGATACACATCTTATCGATTGTTGTGTTTAGATAATGTCCGCTTGTTAGCTAGCTAACCACTAGCAAAAACCTCTAGTAGAAGCTAGCGTTAGTAGTGTCTAGTAGTTTCATGTTATTGCTTTGCTAAATTAGCCTACTGACTTGGCTTTTGGCTTAGCTAGCTAACTAGCCAGTAGTGGATAGTGATTATAGGACCTAATTGGGGAAATGGCTAACAAGACTACATCACAATAACCTAAATTTGGAAGCAAATCTACCTATTCACTTTTACTTATGACATTTCTGAATACACCCACACCACACATTTGTTTTTAGGTATCTCTCTTTTTTTCTTGCCTGGTTGTTGTGTATTTCCACATTATTTATACACAGCCAATTCACCTCCATGGTGCCAAAAATGGTTGCTAGGAGATTTGTGACGCAACCTCTCCAACCACTTGGCCACCCACTCAAAGGTCCACATCGGAAAACTGCGATAGCAAAGTTGTTGGCATGTAAACGACATTTTTGCAGGTCCATTCTTTTGTCCACTACCATTGCTCTCCGTCCACGTGTCTTTGGGTGTCACTTGTCACGGAAGAGAGAAGACGGGACGGAGCCGAAGGGAGAAAAATGATGAGCGGTCGGCTCCACCACACCGCAGATCTATACTAATTGATAACATGTGTATGAGAGGTAACTTGATACCAGGCTAGCTTATGACCCAAACACAGGCCACCTGCTGCGGTTTTGGAGACAGCACAGCGTATCTCCCGCCACAGTGGAGGCCTGTCTGAGTCAGAGGGTTCACAAGAGGACACACTGGCAAGAGTCCATAAGTCAATCGATCAGTTGGTACAGTCTAAAGTCTGACATTTAAGGGGTTTGGCCAGAGCTGTTGCCTTCCCAGCAATAGAAAATGAAAAGTACACTTCCAAAATACAATATATTTATTTTAGGGGGAAAAACTAACAAAAAAGCCTTTTGGGAAGGTCATTCAATATAGAGGATCTGTAAAAGTCTTGTGTCAACCACGGATTGAAGTGCATTCCTGCTATCCTTTAAAAAGTACCATTATTTGTTTTCATTGTGTGCTGTCAACCATTTGGTGAGTTGAGGTTTCACCTTTTTCAAAAGATGGATATCTCATTTTGGAACAAAACTCTTCAAATGTTTGAGGTTCAGTGCAGCCAAGTTGACCCATATATCACCATAATTATTTCATTTAATGTCTCTGGCCTCTAGTCATTAAACGTCTGATTTGCTATTTGGCCAAATATGACCTTATCAGCCAAATTAAATTACACTACAGCATTTTTTTATTTTTTGTGTGCACACATCAACACGTAGCGCAGTGGAACGTCCTGGGGATAATTAGCTGAGACCTCTGCACTGTCTCTCCGACTCCCTATTTCATATTGAGCCTGAGCATGCTGCCAGCTACCACACACACAACTGTTCTTGTCACTCCAGGACATAGCACAGTCGGTGGCTTGGACGGTACACAGATAAGATAAAACAGAGCCCAGCCACTTCCCCTTTTCCCACATTTATCAAAATGACGTCCAGCTACCTCATGTGAACCGTGCATACATCCCCCATGATGTCTGTCATAGGCCAAAAATGTGGTTTTTAAAAAAAGAGTTACATGCCAAAATGAGATATTCATGAAATACTCTAAGTGACAGCGACTAATTGTTAAATCATAGAAGAAAAAAAATCGAGCAAATTCTGAGCCCTTTTTGCAGAGACTCGGTTGCTCGGTTGACAAAATGCTGACAATTTGAGAGACCGGATTCTCTTTTTTGGGGGGAATATTGAATGACAAACTTCCAAAATGGATATATTTTCTTGTGGTCTGGCAGTATACAGCTAGCTGGATAGCATACAGACAAACTGTCAGATGCTTGTTATTCTATATATGAAGTGGATAGTCTACATTTTCCACCGCGTGAGATTATGTTCCAAAAAAAGTTTTACAATGGGAAAGAAAACAAATAGGTCCTCTACAATGGTATTTGTTCCAGGCCCACTGTGCCTCGTATTGCTACAGCCAAGTTTTACGAAACGTACTAACAGCTCTGCACTTTCAGACGGGACCAGTATAAAGATCCTGATATCTCCCTTCTCTGGAATAACTCACATTTTTCCATCCACTCCAAGACGAAAACACCTGGAATATGGACATGCAAAAGTATAAACTCGCCCCCTTTGTGGAAGAATCTCATTAAAATAAGGACTCAAATATGTTCAAATATCTGTGATGGTATTATTGGTTGGAATTTGTATGTACAGCATGAAGTAACCACTACAAATACACTGTTTTCCAGGAAGTAAAAGTGATGGGAATTCTATTTGAAAACACAATAAAATATTTTATTGAAATAAAAGTTGTTTTTTGTTGCATGTATTATTAAATAGATGTATGTTATGATATCGAGAATCAGCTAACAAGGGGAAAAGGTCATTTTTCATTCCATTGTGACTTATTCTACTGCTGCACACATTGTAAGTCGCTCTGGATAAGAGTGGCAGCAGGGTGGGGAGTGCAGAGCAGGAAGGATGGAAGGTTATGACGCTTAACTGAGCACAGACAGTACTGTCAGCACATGTGTGTGTGTGTGCATGTGTCTGTGTCTGTGTGTGTGTGCGTGTGTGTGCATGTGTCTGTGTGTGTGTGTGTGTGTGTGTGTGTGTGTGTGTGTGTGTGTGTGTGTGTGTGTGTGTGTGTGTGTCTGTGTCTACATCTGATTATGTCGACTACAACCAACTCAAAAGTTCACCAGTTGATGAGACTTGATATTTTTGCAGAACTGCACTCGAAAGAGGTCCAATTACAATTCTCGCCACAGACAAGCACACATACACACACACACACGAACATGCACACACACACCCCTTTATTACTGTACTCTCAAATCTATTTGCCATGTGCTCGGGAACCCTCCGTGCCAAAGTTTTACGGTCCCGCCCTCTCTCTTTCTCCAACTTGTCAAACTATATGAGTGAAAACACTTCGCATATATTGAAGTCCTTCGTTTTTACAATAATGGATTTTCAATGCTTTTAAAGCATGGGTCCGAATGACATCACGGTGGGGTATTAAAAATCTATTCTTTCCCCAGATCCAGACAGACAATAACTGATTCAACACCATCCATAATCTGCACCGGTGGAAAATCCGTCCCCAGAACTTCTCCAGAACTTTCCAGACGCGTGCTGGTTAAAAACATATAGGAGCATAAATCACTGTGCAGACATGGCTGAGGTAGGAAAATGAAGAGGACCAGAATATAGCAGAGCAGCATGTTTTCAATTACTGTCATCTTAAGTAGAGAGCAACACGAGCCAAAGTATTACAGTAAAGATACAATATTCTGGAGCAAAGCAATATACTGCATGTCTTCAGTGACTTGATGGGATCTTGGCAGGGTGTTGCAGGGGAACCTGTGGAAAGTTTCAAGGTCCCTCGGACAAAATGTACAGGAGCTATCTCCAGTTCGTTTGTGCTGTGCTGCGTAGACTGTTTACTTTCGGGATTGTCAAAAGGGTTTGCCCGAAATGCAAACAACTGAACAAGCGGAGCCTTTTTTGCAGGCCTGTCGTCTGTTCGCTCCAAAATCAGGGAAGAAAACAGATGTTGAGAGCGGCGTTTCGTTGAGGATCCAACGCAGGCTAATGATAGAAGCCCTCCACCTAAGTAGACGTGTAGATCACCCTGTGAGCACACAGAGACGGGCTAAAAGCACTCGTGTGACAGCTGTAGAGGAAAATAAACATGGCCACTAAGAGATAAGCATTTCTAATCCCTGGGAATAAATACACGGGGTGATGAATGACTGAGTGACAGTCTGAAGACGGAGCGTATTTGTACGGGCGTACTTCCTCACGGCAACATTACTCACAGGCGGCGTACCGTTGTCAGGCAATTTTCTCTCTCCGCAAATAGCACTACTCTCTCAACACACCCGGCCCGCTCTGCATGCCCGCACGCCGCTCAGCTCCAATTACACTCAAGTGGCGAAAATGAATGGCATCATATTTATTCTATGCTCAGCAATGGCTGAAGATATAGGCTGATAATCTGGGGTAGTATTGCACCCTAGATTATATGCAAGTGGCAATCTAATCCCCACTTTGCCCTGACGCATGCACATGCACACACGCCTGCACACACACATACACACACACACTCAAACGTATGCCTGATGTTAATGTGAAAACCACGTGTTTCTGTATATCTTCCATCTTTATAGGGAGAAGTAATTGTGAGTCAAGCTGTTTTATGTCATGGCGGCCACTGTAAAACTGCCAGAGCACTGCAGTGAGCACCTTCACAGGTATGAATGGATCGGATATCGTGTTAATATCATCTTAGCAGATGGTGGACCTTACAGGAAATGGTATTATGATTGCTGTGGATCCGGATTGGCAGCCACTGTGTTGATATTGGTAAGTGTGCAGAACGTTGCGAGTAAAGGTCAAAGGGGGAAAAGGAGAGTGCACACAGTTATTACGCGCACAGCCATGTGCCTGTGTGCGCACGCATGCATTCACATACACACGCACACGTGCAGGCACCCACAAATGTAAACATGCATGTCACCTTTTTCGCGATGAGACCACTTTCAGGAGCCGCTCAGACAAAACATCAGGTCCCATCCTGGTAATAAACGTTTGAATGTGCTCGCTTCCTTCGAAGTGGACAAGGCATAATAGGATGATTCGTTACAGTTATATTATGTAGCACAAACTTGCTCATGTCCACCCACACGCGCGCACACACACACACACACACACACACACACACACACACACACACACACACACACACACACACGCACGCACAAACCACATGAAGAGATATGAGTGTACATGCTGACACTTCCAGACCAGACCACCCTGGAACTATTCTGAATCCCCTGCGACTGATGTACATATATGCGCAGGTCTATGTGTGTGTGTGTGTGTGTGTGTGTGTGTGCCTGTGTGCGTCCAATCCACAGGCTCCAGACAGACTCCTACCCTCCTCGCCCTCCACACAGACAAAAAGTGAGACAAAGTAAGGTGAGACAGGAAGAGGGTATTACCCTTTGAGCAGAGAGAGAGAGAGAGAGAGAGAGAGG
>OMOT01042818.1:0-13135 GCA_900312575.1 Acanthochaenus luetkenii | reverse complement strand
CAAAAAATATGTATGGGCAGACATAGAGAGATAGTTGTGTGTGTGTGTGTGTGTGTGTGTGTATTATTATTATTAGTAGTAGTAGTGGTAGTAATAGTAGGTAGTAGTTTTATTTCATTCCACAGTGGACATTTCCTTTATCATTAAAACACCACAAGTGATGCGATTCACAGAACAAACGATAAACCAGACTGTTCTCATAGAATAGAACAGAAGACACCAGTAACATATAGAACCATACCCAGTGCCTACCGTACTGGGGAGCCACACTTAAAGGACTTAAAGGCCAATAGCGATAGTTTTGGAGTGAAGCTGCCGATAGCTAATATTTTCATCCACATTTTAAAAAATCCATCCAAAAAAGCAGTTAGTTTCATTACATTATGGGATTTAGCAGACACTTTGACCGTAGGCAGAGGCAGCCATGCAAGGCACCAACCTGCTTATCGGGAGCAATTTGGGGTTAGGTGTCTTGCTCAAGGACACTATGACAGATTTTTTCCCCTGGGAGGAGCTGGACTCGAACCTTCAAACTTGCTGAGCCGGAACTCTACCTCCTGAGCTATTGCCCCCCCAGAATTTTACTCTTGGCAGGATAGAAATTCCTCTGAATTTAGACCATGGGACATTAAAACTCTCCAATGAAACCCACAATACTACTACTATTATTATTGTTGTTGTTGTTGTTGTTGTTGTTATAATAACATCTTGCATGAAGTGGAATTCGATCAAACTGTTGCGTTAGAATTAATTCAGGTTAAGGGCTTCTCATAGTATTGATTACATTACATTATACACAGTATACTGTATATAATACATGTGGAACCATACAATTAGAATCATATCAGAGGTGGATGACACTGACTGGCCGATATCTAATTTTTGATAAAAACCAATTGGTCTACGTTATATCGGTATATATAACCTTTGCTACAATGCAATCGTGTTCATTCTTATTTTCTGTGTGTGTGTGTGTGTGTACCCTGTGTGAGACAACCTGTATCTTTCAGTCTTTTTGTAAGTCCTTTATTGTCTTGTAGAACTTGCCGTTCCTGTGCAAGCCACTAATCAATGTAGGGAGATGAGTAGCACCACGAGTGTCTCCCTTTGCTCATGCAGCTCTCCTTTTCCTCTTTGCTCCCACAGATAATGGGGAATTCATACGCCGGGCAGCTGAAGTCTGCTCGATTCGAAGAGGCTCTCCACAACTCTATTGAGGCGTCACTGCGCTCTAGCAGTGGAGATCCACAGCCCATCTTCACACAGCTCTATCTAGAGCCAGAGCAGTATCCTGGTAACATGGAAGGTAGGCTACATCTGACTGCAAAGTGGCATCGCCAACGTCCTGGCAGGAAAAGACAAAACATGGTCTCTTTTTAAAATGTGATCTCCGCTATAACAGGAGACAGACTGGGGAATACAATGGACTTTTTACACTTTACACAATTATCACTTCACTGACACCAGTGAATCTCATTAAGGTACGCGTAATACATTACATACTGTACGTATTAGGTGTAACACTCTGGGGTGCAGTGGGCTCGGAGTGCGGCGCTTGGGAATTCCCAAATGGTGATTTTGAGTTGAGCTTCTGTGTGCAGAGAAATTCTATGTTTAAATGAGTAATCAACTGTCGGAATGTAGCCTACACCATAAATAAGGCGGTTCATTATTAAGACAGTAAATAGAAAATAGCAACACTACACTTTTACAGTCTCGTTTTTTTTTTAGGTCATGTGTTTTGACACAGAGGTCAGAGGTTTAAGACCTCTTAATGGAACTAACTCATAAGTGTAGAGCTCTACTCCAAAACATAATGACAATAATAATGATAAGAAGAAGAATCAGAATTAGAAGAATCGGTATCTAACCATCACCATTTTACCATTTTCCTTTAACAATCAAATAAAAAAGTGTAAAAAGAAGCTACCACAAGATAAAATATAATAGAGGGTAAAAACAATATAATAGTAAAAAATAATAAGACATCACATATCATGTATCTATCTATCTGTATATACAGTATATGTGTATCATTTTTTGGTATGCATTGTTTCTTAATACCTGTACTGTTTTTTAATGTATGCACTTACCCACAAGAAAAATGTCAATGATAATAAAGTCTATTGAATCAAATCATATCAAATAAAATCAAACATATCTATATATAACGTCATTCAATATTCCTATTTAGTTACCTACTATGCTTTAATACGTACCATCATTTATTTTCATTTAGTTCTTCTGATCATTTTGTAAGAGCAGATTTGTTCAGACGTCTCATTTTGTGATTCTGTATGTAAAAATGATCCGATCTGATGTGTCCGTCAGACGTGAAGCCGAAGGCGGACCTGTTGCTCCATGGCGGGGTTCCCCCAGGCCAGGAGCTGCTGAACGGACACTCTTCCAACGACCCGGAGGAGCTGGAGGAGGAGGAGGACTCTGACGCCAGCAGCCCTCCGCTTCCCTACCTACAGGCCGCTGCCCCAGATGGCTGCTGCACACTGGACGGTAGGCCCGCCAACGTTAGGTGTACAGTAGCTCCTGTAAAAGCTAAACTGATGCATATTGTAGGGCAAATGTTTTTACAGAACCCTTTACAAGGAAATGGCAATACTATGTAACATGTTGTTTGTAGATCACCTCCATATATTCTAGTATGATTATGCTATTAGCATACGGCACAGTACCAATGTAATTGTATCCTGTGGGGGTAAAGAAATACACAGTGTTTTGGGGAGATTGGCCCGTTGGTCAAGTGTCTATTTTCTCATCACTTGACGGGTAAGCTGACCGCCGGGTCAAATCTCCCCAAATATTGGCGTGTTCCTTTAACTATCATGACTGTTTCCTCCTCTGGCTGAAACGCTCCCTCCTCAGGTTTCTGTCAGGCCGGCAAGGACCTGCGCCTGGTCTCCATAGCAACGGAGCCCATCGAAGTCCCAGCGGGCTTCGAGCTGGTCGGTGCCAAGTCCCCCAGCGTCCCCGAGCACATCCTAGTGTGTGCCGTGGACCGGCGCTTTTTGCCTGACGAGAACGGGAAAAATGCACTTTTAGGTCAGTCTGTTCCCATGGTTTGAGATGAAAGAGACGGATAGCCACCATCATCGCTTTAAGATCCTGGTGAAACTAATATGTTCTATTCTTACGTTAGCAACGGCATTCTTCGGGATGTGTCATCAGAAAAGATTGGATATTCATTTGTGGCTGTAGTATCTTATTACCCTTCTTTGTTAAGTACTTTAGCCTGTTTTCCTTGGCTATTTTAGTCACCTCATGTTGGGTGTGCGTGCAGGCTTTACCGGCCATACACGGTACTATACGTATTATATGATTCTGATTGTAAATCGTCCTGATTCACTTTTTTTTTTAATGATGCTACCTCCAGGGTTTTCAGGAAACTGTGTGGGCTGCGGGGAAAAGAGTTTCCGATACTTCACCGAGTTTTCAAACCACATCAACCTGAAGCTATCCACCCAGCCCAAGAAGCAGAAGCACTTAAAATACTACCTGGTGAAGACTTCTCAGGGTGCTCTGTGCAAAGGACCGCTCATCTGCTGGAAAGGTCAGAACACTTCTCCCACCATTTTCCGGAGTCTTAAAATCGGCGTTCATATTATACTTCCATCTTGCTGATGTCTTTGCGCCGTCACATATCAGACGACCAAACTGTTCCGTGTCCAGATGTGAAATGTCAAGTAATTAGTCAATTCACTAAAAAAATCATTCCTTCTCGTTGATTCCCAGACTGTAAAACCCGTCAGTTCTCCAGCGGCGCGTCGACCTCCAAGCCCAGCTCGTCCTCCTCTCTCAGCAGCAAGGAAAACGTAGGCATCAATGGACACCGCTTCTCTCCCTTTTCCCTCTCAGGTGAGACTCACATCAGTCAGACCATTGTGCAACACGATTCTCTTATCGATCCGGTTCAAAACAAGTAGACACGGATTCACTTTTTTGCTAGACGAGCATACTAGAAATTAAAGAGTAGCTCCAGCAATAGAGTGTCGTGTGTGTGAATAAAATACAATATGGCAGAATTACAAGAAAGGGGTCTAAAGTCATACAATATGTATAGCCTAAAACCTCGTTAAAATATTAATATATCACAAAATATATCACCGTAAAGAGACATTGCATGCAGTGTATTATGCTGACAGGTTATCTCGTTGCCATGGAGACAGGCAGCGGCACAAAAGCCCTGAAATTCATTAGGCACGCATAACTCTGTTGCACAGCAGCATGTTTGTGAGTCAATATGCGACAAAGAGCCTTTTTTGACTCACTTTTGTAGCTTCAGTCATTTTTGTTTCATTCTGTTTTGATGCAAAGATGCTTTGTGTGAAAGACTGATGACCATTGTATTGTATAGACTTCCTGTACGAATAATAAATCACACATTTTAATGTGATTATTTCAGGAAGATATTCATAGTAGTAGTAGTATCTGACATCAGTTGCCTCTACAAGTAGTTTTAGCCTAAAAAGGCAATTGTATAAGTTTTAGCAGCTCAATTCTTTACAGATACTGGTAGATTATATCACTTTTAAATCCAAACATTTTATTCAGAACAAATAATATCCTGCCTCTAATAAAGATCCTGATCCTCCATTTTTTTGAGGTAAATAATATATTATTATTACCGTACATATTTGTATGTTTTAGGGTATGCTCAACCTCACACGAATATCAAACAGATTCTGCTGCTCTTCAAGGAGATGTTCCTCGCTGACCTCACACAACAAGGGCGCCATTTCTCTCTTTGATTGAAAAAGCGCTCCGGGTCTTACGGTATTGATTTGTTCTGAACCTGGAAGCTTTCAGAGCCTGTCAACAGTGATCTCACGCGTTAATATGTTGCTTGGCATAACTCTCGCCTGCTATCTCCTGACTACGACCTCGAGGTGCGTCCCGCTCCCAGAAAACGTCGGTCACGCTCACTTGGGAGGCAGAGGGACCGGACACTGCAGTATCCCCCGTTCCTCCTCTACGCCAAATCGCTTTGTTTATCCAGCACTGTTTAGAGAAAAGGAGCGCTACGGCCTGTTTGTTATTGATGTGGGGGATACAGACACTGGTCTGTTAGCATTGGCGATTTGTTTGATAGTAGCGTAAGGGTTATAACTGACAGAATGGCCAATCAGAGGAGTGGTGGGTGTCGTCGAGTCACGCGAGTTTTGAGCTAAACCTCATTCCACAGATTTATAGCCACAGTTGTTAGTGGACAAGTGGACTTCATACACCCGCACGGACAGGTTGTTTGTGTTTTGATAGTATTTTGAATGTCCATCTCTTGTTTCTCCCTCCAGATTCTCCGCCCACCAGAACTACGCAAACCTCCTCAGTCTATTTTGGCGGTCAGGACCCGGGCAGAGACTGCAGTTTCCTCAAGCCTCTGGCCTCCACATCAGGGACCAAGAGTCTACCAATAGGTTAAGCTCTTTTTCAATACCCCTTTGGCTTGGCTCTGGTTTATCAGTCGGCTAATTTCTCATTACCGTTTCAATTTAGATTAGGCTAGTATTTAGGCTCTATGCTAATTCCCAATCCTCTGGTGCTTTACTTATGTATTATTATTATATAAAGTATTATTAATCTTCCCAGATGGATAAAAGTAGAAATAAACATGCATGTGATTTGTTATGATCACATAGTTAAAATGTTAGTCACTCTCACATATTCCTGGTTGCATCTAGGCTGTGACACAAGTATCGGTAAGGATTTAGATGCTGATAAGCCTTCGCCTTCATCTCAATGACACTTAAATGGCCTTGCCTGGATGCTGAAAAGTGTTGCTTAGCTACAGGTTTGTTTACGTGGGTTCGCATAAGGAGCTGTGGCCTCTGTTACTGCTTGTATGTGTGCTAGACGCACATCATTTGCACGTATGTACACAAACACACATGTGCATGCATGCACACTTGCAAATATACACAGATCAATACTGAAGGAAGGAACCCTGTAATGACTTTTTAAGGCCTTCCTATCCATTAGCCCCTTGACAAGGTTGTGATATTGACAAGCAAGGGCTACACATACCAATCAATTTTTTGGTGTAATGCATACACAGTGAATATGAGATTGTAAAACGCCCCACCAGGTCATTGGCAATAGCTGTTCATCTATAGGAAATCAATAATTCAGTGTTAGTACTGACTCATTTTTATTTATTGCTCAGTCTCTGTAGACAATAACTGTTGGGGGGGAAATATACTATATATATATATATATTTTACACTTCTGATTGAATCCAAATACCTTTCATATTTTCATGTTTATCTGTGGGTTTTTGTTTTTATTTTATGGATCACAAAATATTTTTCCAGATCACTGTTCACAATCCAGGGAACCATCAAATATATAGTCTTAACCATTTTGGTGTTTGTTATTGCATGCATGTGTGTGTGTGCATGTGTGCCTGTGTGTGTGTGTGTGTGTGTGTGTGTGTATCCAGTGCCCACAGCTCTGCGGGTGAACGGGCCGGCTAATGGCCTGGGTGTTGATGGACGCCCTCCCTTACTGAGCCCCTCCCAGGTCTCCTTAGCGACTCAAGGCCAGGGGTATCGCAGCGCTGACTTAGGAGACAGTCCAGGTAAGCCCCGCTCTATTCTTGGACCAACAAAACCTCAAGCAACGTATATATAAATGCATGATCTAATCCCATCTAATATGTGCAGTATCAAACCTTTTTGGTCTTTCCTCTGTTTTGATGTTGTCTGTTTCTCCTTTGTGTAGCCTCTTCTGTCATGAACTCCGGCCCTCCGAAGAAGCGCCACCGGAGTTGGCACCCCAACTCGTTGGTGCCTGTCCCACCAACAGCCGTCCCCGTGCCAGCCATCCGGCCGATAGTGTGTTCTCCAGGTCAGTTCCTGACACCGGACTCAACTCTACTGCTCTCATGTGCTCCAGTCCTCTATAAGACATAATGTACTCTGCCTGAGTCAGTGTGAGCAACGTTGAAAATTGACCCTCTTATGTCATGTGCCTCCTTTTAGCTCAATTTGCTGTGCATGTGTGTGTCTCTGTGTGTGTGTGTGTGTGTGTGTGTTTCTGTGTCCTTGGGCGCATAGGCTGTGTTGTTGACTACACTTGGTGTTCTAAGCCCCCTCCCCCTCGTTTTGGTCTGAGGACGCCACATCCGACATTCTCTGTTGTTAGGGATGATTCACCCAGCATCTCCATGGCGATAGGGCCAGGATATGTTGCAGAAATTATGAAAAATTGCATCATTGAAGATTTCTGCCAGACTGTACTTTTATTATTATTATTCCGTCCTTTCAAATTACTTGGCTCTCCTGATTTTTTTTAGATGGCCTGTCTCTGCAACGTTTCTATGACCACGCTACAACATCCACAAATACCAATCAAAATGTTTTTTGGTCTAATGTGAAAATGCCACTATCTTAAAACCACAGTATTTCTTTTGACTCAGGCAAAGCTGGTGTGTGGCTGCAGACGAATCCCAGTATTGATAAGGCGTTCCCTTATTTCTGTCCAGGCTCTGTGCTAGCCATGTCCGCTCCTCCGCCACCAGCAGCGGGGGTCGTTCAGCCCCAACCCATCACTGCCGGGGAGACGGTCATCATCCCCGACAACCTGCTCAACACTTCAGGAGTTCGCCCTGTCATCCTCATCGGTACAAGCTTCTTACTGAGATTACTGAGAACTGATACTGTAAAAAATGAGCATCGTCTTGGAGCAGATTCCTCTGTCAAAACGACATAAAAATCCATGACAGAGAATCTGAATCACAGTGACTTTTACCACCAAGTACAGTAAACGAACTGGAATTATTTTTGGTGGCACCTTGTGCAGAGACCTAGGGACAACTAACAAAGCTTCACAGGCAGTGCAAAGAGACAGCGCTGTAGTGGTAAATAGAAAGGTGGGTAAACTATGACCCCCAGTGGCGCAAACAGCGACCAGTATAAGCACAAATCAATTGCATTTTCAGAAAAGAATTAATTTATGCTTTATTCTATAAATGTCCCTATCGTCATATAACTTGCATCCGTTTGATACTATTTACTGAAATTGTATGTTGTGAATTTACCTCGTAAATATCTGTGTCAGCCCTAAAAAGGTGGTTAAACCCGTCACATGTACACTTAACACTCAGAGCAGCGTAGTGAAAATATATTGTATTGTACAGCAGAAATGTATTTTGTGCGCCAGTCGTGTCTTATGATGACCTTTCTTCGCAGGGCATGGCACTTTACCCTATTTCTATGGGAATGTTGGGGATATAGTGGTGAGCCCCCTGCTGGTCAGCTGCTATAAGAGCAGCCAGCTGACAGAGAAAACCCTGGACAACTTGGGCCTCAACAGCAGCCAGCTGCTCAGTGTGGAGACGATGATTCTTCTCACCTTACAGTATCTTGCACGCTTAGGTAAAGTGCAAGCACGACATTCACACACGGAAACGTCCCTCTCCTCCGCATTTGTACTGAAACGTTGCCTGTTCTAGATGTCAAACAGACAGGGTAGTGGGGTGGATGACCGCGAGGTGCTGGTGTCTTGTCCGTGTTATACAAACACAGACGCATCACCTGCAAAACAAACATCTAACCTTGGTATATATCTACAGTTTACACATGTAAGCAACTATATTCTGCAAATTCTGTATTCCGATTGAGTGGAATTACTGTATGTCCGTTTTAGGAAATGACCCATCAAGAGCCACCGAGAGAATTCCCACAGTGGGCAAGTCGAGGTTTGCGTCCTTTCTTGTTTGCTGATCTTTGGTGTTTTCTCCTGCAGGCTCGGAGCAGATTCCTCTGAGGGAGGAGTTTGAGCAGATCGTGTTGAAGGTCATGCTGTGCTGTCCCGGGGGTCCCCCCATCTCCTCGTCCCAGCTGCCCTGGCTGGCTCGGCTGGAAGCCAGCGTCTCCGGGGGCAGCGTCCAGGTTCTGGTTACCCACAACTCTTTGGGAGAAGGCATTTTCGAGTCGCTGCGTTCACTCAGCGAGGGGCCTCCCCACCTGCAGTGCCTGCCCACGTACGTGGTCATCATCTGCGCCTCCAAAATGAGCGGCAACGAGTTCTGCGTGCTCGTTCTGGGTGAGTGTGGCAGCCGGGCTGCTTCATTCAATGTCTGGATTTATTTCACCTGGTTATCGCCTTGGCTATTATCACGTCCAAGTTGTACAAGGTATGTATGTTGAAGTTGCAGTAATCTAATCTAATCCTGTATGTTGGACGCAGGAAAGTACCAAGCACGGGCCTTAGCCGAAGGCATGCTGACAACCAATGAGTTTCTGAAGGAGATCAGCTATGAGCTCATCACAGGGAAAGTCAGTATCTTGGCATCTCACTTCAAAACCACCTCACTAGGTGAGTGATGGGTCCATAGAACATGACTGGAGAGGAAAACCACTGAAACAGTCATTTCAACTTTATGTGCTCATGTTTCTGTTCCGCTTGTTTAAGGGAAGTAACTGAAGAGTTATGTTTAAACATACTATGGGTTCATTTGAAATAAATCAATCAATATGATAGTAAAGTGTGATCATTTTGTCGACCAAGGACCTAAGTTACCCCGTGTCCTTTGAAAAGTGTCACCATTGGTATTAATTGTGTTCTATGAATTTTGTAAGAATAGGCAGTTGTGTCACTTGTTTCAAATTGTAGATATTACATTGTAACAAATTGTATTGACAAAAAAAGACAATCACTGTGTCACTTCAGAACAGTATGGAAATGGGCATCAGTATGAAAAAGAATGTATGCGACTTGTATTATCTGAAATTGCAACCGAACGATATAGTGGTGTAAAATGAACGAGTCGTGATGCTGCTGTGTCAGACACGGACATGGTGATGTTGCGGATGTTCTGTGGGATGGAACACGGTATCGCACTCCGATTTGTGATGAACTTTGTCGTTTAAAATAACCATGTTTGTGTGCGAGTGTACTATAATGAAGACATATATATATATATATAAGAGCGGATATTTGTGTATGCATGTGGTGCTTGTGTGCCTGTATCTGTGTGTCTGCCCCTGACTGTGGTGACCTGTTGTTCCTAGGGGACAACCTGGACAAGCAGCTGGTGCGATACCAGCGTCGACGGAAGGGCCAGGTCATCCAGCCCTTCCAGGGCGACGTCACGGACCACATCCACTCCCAGGAGGCTGCCAGCATGGTGCCACCCTCAGAGACAGGTTAGACTGCTCGCCACCGCAGTCAGTGTATATGACAAAGCGACACGCCCATAGTCCTCTGTCACTCAGGACAATCTCTGTCTTTTATTAGCAAAAAGCTGTAGGTTTAACCTCATTGGTTGGCAGTAGATCAGACTGTTCTCTCTCTCTGTCACACTGGAGGTGCTTGTTGTGAAACGTTGCGTGGAATCCTTTTGGTTAGATTGCGGATAGATGAATTGCAAACATGCAGTTGTTCATCATATTGATCCACTATATTGATGCGTCAACTTTGATGTTCTCCTTTTTGCGTCTGTATGTAACAGAGCTGTTCAGTGAGGTCTTCCAGATCTATCCGCCCCAGCTGAACGTGGCACGGAGCCTCCTCTCCCAGGTCTGCTCCATCGCCGACTCAGGGAGCCAGAGCCTCGACTTGGGACGCTTCTGCAAAGTGGACTTCCTTATTTTGGTCCCGCCCTCTCATATTCTGGTGCACCAGACTGCACAGCGCATCCGACAATCAGGTATATGTCCAATTAGAAAAAAGAAGAAAAAAATGATTTACAGGGGCAATAAGTACAAAATGGCCATAATAAATGTGTATCTGCAGGGGTTTGATAGGGTTGTTGATTAATACTCCAGGTGCTGAGATCCGTTGTGTAGGAGGATATTCTATCAATGATATAATAGATTACGTAACGGCCCTTTAAAGTCACAGTGAAATGGCATTTTGAGAGCGTCTTACTTCCTTAATTTGGTGCGTTTCCTGTTGAAACAGGATATTCGGGGCACAATGCAGCGAGGGATCATTCAAAAGTGTAAACGATCAGTTAGAGAGGGGCGGAGGGTTTTCCAGGAAAGTCAACGTAATGGCATCTATTGTGAAATATGTGTATATTATGGCGCGGGAAACCAGCTGACACGGTGAAAAGGTCATATTTCATTTCATTGTTCGTTGACTGTTGAAACAGAAGAACCTGATCCACATTGATTCACTGTTCCTGGTTTTCCCGCTCAGGCGTGCTTGTGGACCTGGGCATAGAGGACGCCTCCTCAGCCCACCAGAAATCGGACAAGTATGTGGTGCGTCTGGACGGCGACGTGCATGCCAAGATGGAAGCCTTCATGAGGAAAGTCAGACAGAACCCTTACACCCTGTTTGTCCTCATTCACGACAACTCGCACGTCGACCTCACGAGGTGAGATGACATATCGGAGAGTATCTGTATAACCTTGCACTTTTGATTTTGATGACATCCTTGTTGAGAGATCACTGTTGTGTTGTATCAGTCGGCGATAGAGAGCAGCTTGACACACATGTATTTATCGTTCCCCCCGTCTGCCTTTGCCCTGCTCGCTCTCCAGCGCTCTGTCCGGCTCTGTGTGCCACGGGGAGCTGCAGGGCCTCGCCGACAGGGTGGTGAACTGCCAGGAAGTCCTCGACGCTATGAACCTGTTGGTCCTGCAGGTCAGCTGCTTCCCCTTCACCCTGCAGACCCGCCAGTCCCGCATTAGCATCCACAACGAGGTTCACTGGCCCTCCATCGACAGCCTGGTGAGTTAACACTAGAAGGGCCCATGGATCCTGCAGGTCTTAACAGAGGGCCAACAAGCCGCCTGTTGAACGTCTCATGTTGTTTCCTTGTGTGGTTTTGAAAATCGAACAACACACGTTTGTACAGCAAGTGGGTCCAGGAAAAGTCACGGAGGGACATTTGGAGATCTGAGATATTTCAGTTGTAAAAGTTGTTAAACCTCCCTGTCACTCAGTGGTTTGCAGAAGCCTTGGTTTAGCTACTGCACCTGGTGGACTTCATCCGCAATTACATAAACAGGAGGACTTGAGGGCTCATTGCTTGAGAGAGAAAATGAGAAAGGATTTTTGGTTATAATTCTGTTTATATTTTAAAAACAAAAAAAGGGTTACGGTTAATACTATCCAGTATATACAACTACTTATTAGCTTGAAGACTTTATTTTGCCCGCAGTATCCCCCCATTTCACCGAGCTGCATTGAACACTACATGAAATGAGAATCCTCTGGATGACATTACTAAGAGGACAAATACAAACACATTGTGTCTGAACATTCTCTCATCTTTCAAATCAGATGAATTCGGGCAAGACTGTTTTTGGTGTGAGATTTGATGCGTAATGCGTCAGCGCAGCTTTAAGCTGAAGTGCCCTTCTGAAAACCCTCACTAAGTGAATGGAGGAAGAATATACTATTTTACTGTGAACTCACGCTAAGATTAACTTTATTGATCACTGGGAAATGTGATTATTCCTTCAGGGTATAGATATAATACAATAACTAAAATAAGATTTACAAACTTACACATGTTTACAGTTTACAGACTTTCACATTTACATTCCAGTTCAAGAGCACAAACGTGCATCTTTAGCTTTTCCCATGATCAGAATCCCAGATAGAAGTAACATACTGCATGTCCACAAATGTGCCCTGGAAGTAAGTCATGGTGTGTCACTGTCTTCCAGCAGGGGGAGCAGTCTCCTAAGGAGTTGGTCTACTTTGGCCTGAGGGAATACAGCAGCTCCCTGCAGTGGGGTGTGGCCAGCCCCATTCTGCGCTGTGATGACGCCTTTGAGAAGATGGTCCATACCCTACTGGAAAGGTCAGCATGGAGAGGTCACTGGGGGGGAAGTAGAGGGCTAGTTGTTGTCCAAGGTCAAGGCTTTCTGATGATTTTCTGGCATTTCAGTAAAAAGTCCCTGAAATGTCAAACCTGTTCCGTTTTGCCATCGTAAAAAAACCCACCTCTCCTATTTATCCATCCGCAGGCATCCCCACCTCCACAGCATGGTGATCCGCAGCTATCTGCTGATCCAGCAGTACACCGAGGCCATGATGGCGCTGACCTCCTCCCCGTCGCTCAGAGACCACATAACCCCAGAGACCCTGGCCATGGTGGAGGACCTGATCAGCGCCCCAGGCAGGGAGGGGTCGCAGGGCCGGGGCCACATGCTGCTGGTCC
>OMOT01042806.1:0-10614 GCA_900312575.1 Acanthochaenus luetkenii | reverse complement strand
TTCCCTTCCAAGAGGTAAAAAACCCATTTGGCACACTTGGGTACCTTGGGTATCCAAATGGCCAAAATGGAGAGTCCGCCTGGTACTATCATTACTAAAACCTCTGTAGAACCTATATGCTTTGGTTGTATTTCAATGTGCTTTGGTACAGTTGTAGTCAAGGAGTTGCTGAATAGATTCAGTGGCATCTTTCTACATGGGATCATTGCTATCATGGTGTTATCCACAGTTTAATTTAGAAAATACTTTAGGCGAGGATAAAAATCTAAATTTTACCTTTGGTTTATCTAGGTTTACTCTGGCATACTAACAGTCAGAAGGTTACTGATACTGGGAATATATTCTATAAGTTCTTGTCTGTCCATAGATGTCAAGGTCATGCATATAGACCTGATAAGATGTGGAGCTATTCTTGTTTTAGTTTGGGTACGTTAATTCAGGTGAGCGTACCCTCCCAGAACCCTAGGGTGGAAGAGGTTTTAAACCCTTGACTTAATTGAAATTGATGAATAGGTTGGTTCCATCTTTCTACCAGGAAGCTTGATTAAATAAACTTGTGGTATGTTGCAATTATATAAATATGAAATAAAAATAATTGTACACACATCTTTAAATACAGCGAGTTAAGTTTCCACATCTGTGAGAACCTGTATTAAATATTTACAAGTACAATGTGGGAGTTAAGGGACAGTTCAGGATGTGTCATTTCTCTGAGTTCTCCGGTGACTTGTTCATTGACTTTCTGCTCCGCTCCTCCGCCTAGTTACCCCAATGTACTCCACATCAGAGAGAACCTGATCTAGGATCTCATCAATTACGTTGCACTCATAATTCACTTGGTTCAGATCCAGAGCAGGAACGAAAGAGACGAGAAGGCGTCCGACATTCTGTCGCAGCTCCATCAAACTGAGAGAGAGAGAGAGAGAGAGAGAGAGAGAGAGATATAATTCTAATGTGTATTGATGTGCTGGACGGTTGAATGAGTTAATAAACAGCCTTGACAGATAGAGATAATTAATTCAGACATAAAAAATAAAAAGTGATTTCCAACTCTCGAACCTTCTGGTTATTTCTGAGCTTGAAGCTGTTCCAGAGTCAACTGTCCCACCTGCTTCTTCGGGCTCCGTTTCTAACCTGGAATGACTGGCTCTGCCTGGAGTCGTGGAGCCTTGCTCTGTGTGCGCCCTCTGCTGCTGCAGGCTCAACTTGAGCTCCTGGCATTGGGAGGACAGGTTCACCTTTTCTTCCTCCAGACACTCCACCTGATGGGACAGCAGACAGTGACACCCGGGAGGCAGGCAGGCAGAAAGGTCACAGTAACCCTACAGACATTTGTCTTATTTATAAAATAAAAAAATATATGATTCTGATATATATAGTTGACATATTTCAATACCAAACTCAGATCATTGTTTACATTATTTACATAGAAGGAATGCAGTAACAGATTCATGTTACATTAAATCCCCTTCTTTATCCCCACTTTACTTTTCATAAATGTTCCTATCTTTTGCTTATTACTATTTCTTTCTCTGATACCTTTTCTTGCTGCAGGACAGGAAACCTCTGAAAACCAGTAGGGCTCAAACATATTTTAATGACCTTATATGGTGTTTTGTATACTTTTATTTCCTGTTTAACTAAATAAACATGTTTAGGTTATTTATTGTTTGGTAGAAGATGCATTTTTGTCATTCAGAGACACATTTTTTTGGAATATTTGAAAACAGACTATTTTTTTGCCATAGTAAAATATTTGTATGGTCAGGCCCTATTCTGTAGTTAAGACACTGCCTTATCACAGTTGCTGTCATTGAGGCGTGGAACAGTGTTTTCTGCTTGCAACACTGTTACCTGATAGAATTAGGAAAATATAATGCCTACATTAAGCTTATAATACAGCTAACATTCACCTGTAAGCGTAGCTCATCTCTCCCCTTGTTGCTTTGATCCAGTTCCCGGACCAGACAGCCAATTTGCATCGCAACCCTTTCCTTCTCCCTACTCAATTCATCGACTTTCTGTTTGGCCTGCTCATACAGACGTTTGTAGTCCTGTCCCCACCCTGCCTCCTCTGTCTGGTTGGCTTGAGTAGTACACTCTCTCTTAACACTGGTCCGAGACAATTCTTGCAGTCCGTTTTGCGCGGTGTGTAGCTGGCAGGTAAGTTGATGGACCTGCCCCTTGAAAGAGTCTCTCTCCTGAGCTGCAGTCTGCATGAGCTCCAGGAGCTGGTCTTGCTGTTCCTGTACCTCCATCATACTGGGGTAGTCAAACGCAGAAACTTGTACGTTCTGGGGATCTGCACAGGAAGGTCCGGCAGCTACTTCAGTGTCCAACTGGCATGACGCTGCTACTCCATTGTGCAAGGTCTGCTTTCCTTGATTCCCACTACGAGCGTATGCATCTCCACTGCTCTCTGTCTTGATACCCCTCTGCTCATCATTTCTATTCACTTTAGGCTTTTTCTCTTCCTCCACTTCCTCCTTCACTTTTAGTTCTTCTGTCTGGGTGGTGGTGCTGATCTGCTCGCGAGGGGGTGGTGGGGAGGGACCGGTCCCCACAGCTGCGGCCTCTGTGGAGCTCGTTCCTGCAGCGTTTGTCTCTGAGCCTATATCCACGGCAGCATCGTCGCAGCACTCCATCAGCACGCCAACACTGGGATCATTTTGCTGTCGCTCTGTCTTCACCATAGCCAGGTCAAAGCCTGGTTTCTTTGGTACAGGGGTACTAGCAGTCTCCAAGATGACAATGTCGTCATCATCAGTGATATCGTCATCATCATCATCATCATCATCATTAGCATCAAGGGGGATAATCGGCGTTGATGTGTAGTTCAGTGGGCTCGCCTCTGATCGCGCTGTCTCTGAGGTGCTACCATGGAATCCATTTACTCTGGGTCTTTTGGACACACTTTCTGGAGTCACAGGCGGTGTTCTCTTCATCCTGCAGTGCACGCAAATCATAGAGTTAACTGGCCTCTTAAATGAAATGCTTTGGATACAATGAAGTTCAGAAACAACATTGTGCAAATAGAGTCCTACCTTAGGGGGCCCACGGACAGTGAGCACACATTAGAAATGACTGGAAGTCTGCTGCTACTGGAGGGGCTGCAAGCTTGAGAAAAAGTAAAAAATGATACTCTTTCAAATAGTCAAACAGAGCACCAAAACAGTATCCAAGCAGCAAATATACAAAATCAGTACACATGCACGCGCGAGCACACACACAATCTTTTACCAGCTTGCGAGAGGGTGGAGGACCGGAGCGGAGAGGATTCAGCCCTTGCAGCGCCCCCTCGTGCCTTCTCAATGTTAACCCTGCTCCTTGGGGTACCACGAGTAGAGGGGGAAAGGACAGTCCTCACAGTCTGTGAACATGAATGACAAATAAGGGAATACATTTGTATTTATTTGTAATTATCATTGATCAACCATTTCAAGCTACTGAAATTTATTGATTTAAACTATTCGGGGTGTCAAAACACGATCACTAAAATGTATCAACTTCAATCATTCTGCTCCACTTGGTCTCACTATAAGACTATTGACATTCTAAAATGGGACAGGTACCTTTTGATTCAGCTGCTGTTTCAGGTGTTCCTGCTGCCGTCGAATATTCTCATTATGCACGGCAACTTTAGCAATACATTCCTCATCCTGACGCTTTTGCTCGTCCTCAAGCTAGCAGAAACATAACAAAAGGCCCCATAGTTGATACACAAACGATCAAGGAACTGGACGTATTATGAAGCCAAATCCACCCAACAGGCCAACATCTCATTAAGATGCTTCCAATATCTGATACGTTTTCTTTTCTCTCTGCAAGATGACAAGTTGAAACAATTTTCAAGGCAAATCATTGTTCAAGAACCATTGTGACAGCTTGCCAGTATATATATACATACTGACAGATATTAAAAGTAATAATTCACTGCTTTTTCATATAAATAAATGTCCAATACCATACAATTTTTATTCAAGCTATACCCAGTTCATGAAAGCTTTTACATTCACTGTTCTAAACACCTATGAGACGTCCATCTTTCCCAGGAAAACCCTTCTGCTGCATGGGAAGAGATGTGTTTTACATTTACAGAAGTAACAACAGCGGTTTGTCTCAAATAAATATAAGAGGGTAGAATAAATTTAAGCCGCAGTCTACATTAAGTGTCTTTGTTATTACAAGTTGGACCAGTGCCGACATTGAGTGCGAAACACCAAAGCAACGACTGCTTATCACCAAAATCAAGAAAAACTAAAAATCTTGCAGTTAAACTACATAATTGCCCCTGACAGAATGTATGCCACGTGAAACAAGGGACGTGAACACATGATATTACCTGTCTATAATATTTTACTCACACTGAATATAAAAAGACTGGAGAAACAGCAAGAACTTACAGTAGGTCATGTGTGTTCCTTACCATTTTTCTTTTCATCTCTTGTTTCTTTTTGTCCTCCTTCTCACTGTAACAAATACATTACAGAAGTAAGTATCCACAATAGGATGCCAGTCAATCAATTTTAACAGGCTCAGTTGTCATTCTATACACCGTCATGCTACATATATAAAACCTATCCGTATTACATTTTAGGCATTTAGCTGATGCTTTTGTCCACAGCAACATGCAATGAGTAATTATGTTACAAAATGCAGGAAATTGATCTTTAATCTAAACACCAAAACAGTTTTACACTGCTAGAAATCATCAGTTGACAATGCAGAATGCTTAGAGGTCTAAGTAGTCAAGTACCGTTTTGGAGCTAATCTTGTGGCAATGTTGCTAAAGGAAATGGGACTCACTGCTGTTTGTAGGTCTTCCGGTATGAAGGTTGGTCATCATCAGAGTCCTCAGGCTCCTCAAATACCTGGCAGCTCCTGGAGGGGCAAATTAGAGAGCACAACATTAGCGCACATGTACTCAGTCCAAGCTACGTTTGGGGTAGCATCTTTTTTGCAAGTGTTATCAACTACAAATGATATCCTCAACAGAATGTTAAGCATTACGGAATTGAGTTCAAAATCTTCTTCAAAGTGCATATTGCTTAGTCAGCAATTATCCAGTAAACAAAATTAGCTGGACTACCAACAAAATAAAATGTTCACTATTACTCACACGATGCAGAATATTAACGGAATTATCTGTACTCCAATCTACCCAAATGTGTGGAGTGGAGGACTGATTCCTCTCTTCTTTATCCCATGTTCTCTCTTAAGCTTTAAAATATAACTGTGACATATTGGTGACAATTCGAACACGCTCGGGTTACCTGAACTGAGGATCAGGATTCAAACGGCAGAACCATTTCTCTGGAAGCAAGCTGCAGTCGATCCCGTCGGGGAGTTTGCGCCATTGCAAACAGTCATCGCACTGCACCCAGTTTTGATCTGGCCGCTTCCTGTAGAACAGAGACGCAGACCCCCAAGGAGACAAACAGCTATCAATTTGAGGACAAGAACATGCAGACCAATAACGTTTAGACAGAATGACAAGTATAGGTCTAAGACACACTGCGTCAGGCACAGCATGACCGGTGATGTACTAACTTAGTATCTTCCACTGGAATGGTGCTGTTTGGATCCTCAATGTGTCTCTTGAAGCGAATTTCTTTCCAGTACTCCTCCAGCTTGATCCCCAGATTGTAGATGGTTTTCCTGCACCAAGAAACCAAGCACCTCAGATTGGTATATTTCTATTCAATGGGCCTGTGTCATAGGGGTGGACAATTAATCTACTAATTCGATAACATTTATAAAATAAGACATTTTTATTGTGTGATAGATACTGACTGACAGCAACTAATTTAGTCTTTTATCAAACCAAGGTGATCACAACAGAAACCATCTGAATAGTAATAAAGCACTGACACTACTACCTGTACTTATCAGTGTTGTCAAAGTTCTGTTTGTTGTGGGTAGGATCCAGAAAGTTACACTCTATGACCCCGATGACGCCAACGCCTGTGATGTTGGCCTGTAGGATGCAAATATGGGTAAGAGATAAAACATCAGGTGATGAGATCAATCAATTAATCAATCTTTATTTATATAGCCCTTTTATACAAGCATGTCTCAATGGGCTTTACATTGCATCATATACATAGTACATCACATCATATACTACACTGCACACAAACACATTTGCATGTCTTTGACTGATGGAGAGCCCTTGTAAACAAGCATTATATACAAACTCACCTTGAGCTGGCAGCCCACGCGTTCGTAGGCTTTGATGAGACGATTTTTGTGATACATCATAATGCCATACTGGTCTTTGCTCTTGGTGTTGTATCCAAAAGTGATAGGGACACGTTTTTTCTAAAATGAGATGTAAGGAAGACTCGGAAGGCTGGCGAGAGAGATGTAGCCTTTCTGCACATTTCCAAAATGTCCCAAATTCATTTGTCAATATTTACAGACATTGTCCACCCTCAAAATGTATACATGACAAACAAAACATTTCTAAATTGTTCCCACCAGCTCCAGAGAGCCTATGTTGAAAGGATACCAGGAAAATGGGCTTGTAGTGGTCCTTTACGATGTAGGCCAGACTCTTAGAGATGAGCTGAGTCTTCACCTTTTGCCCACGTATGATGATCTGCATCCGAGGCTTCAGGTACAGAATACTGCAGAATGCCTAGGCCCATTAAGAACACAACTATCAATATATGTACATTTAAAATAACGTTATATATAAAATTTACAGTATACTATATATATATATATCAATTATGCCAGACAGTCTGACAGAATACTATCAAATACACTTTTTTGCATTTTCATTTGTATAATTAGAACATCAGAGGGTGAAACTATTTCAAGCGACAAAAAATACAAATAAAATGCCTATAATGCCACCATGAAGAATTCGGTCTGTCAAGAATTAGCCAAAGCAACAAACAAGTGAGCAAAGAGATCAAACAGTGCATTTTCATTTCAAATCTAAAAAAGACATGAGTCCATGTTCGGTCATCAAAAATGCAGGATTCCGATGTCTGTTCAACATATTGGAGCTTATTTGTTAACATGCGACTGTTAATGTCTAAGGCCTAAAAAGTGCAAACAATCATAAGAAAAACTAAATTCAGACAATTTTGATTATTTTGTAAATATACTGTTTTATGTGGACATCATGGGATCTCTTGTTAAAGAAAATCTAAAATAATTTACAAACTCAGCTGGCCACAATCATACTGCCATATGCAATACATAAATGAATATGGCTTACGACTGGATGGGTTTACTTATCATTCTACTACGTAATGATCAATAAAATGTGCATGTGTATCCTGAATTGTGTTTTGAACCACACAGTGAGCAGTGTTTTAGCCAATCCCTCCCTCCCCCTACATGGTGTGTATGTAGCATAATATGTATCATTATTGCTCCTTACACGCAAAGAGTATTCGCTCTCAGGGATAGATGATGTGAGCCTCTCTGGATGTACGGATTTGTCACTCATTGTCTCGTAGACGTCAAATGGGATTCGGATATCATAACGGTCCTGCGTAAAATCAAACTCTGTCGCTCTTGTAGATGTCCTGTTTAAATAAAAAAAAGAAAGAAAAAAAAAGGCTAAAGGTACTTGACACAACAAATCAAAATATTCTTACAGGCCACAGTGCCTTTGAAGTCTGTGTCTCTAAGGAAGTAGATGGCAAATACAACATGCTTCTGTGTGGGTTTGGACCACATATGTGTGTGGGGGGAGGGTTAGAGAGAGAAAGGGAATAAAAGGGAAAAAGAGAAAGAAACAAAGACATAAATGAAGACAGACAGACTTGCGGAGATTCCAGACGATGATTCGTGTCCCGGTCGTTCCCGTGGCGCACGTGGAGTTGATGGCGCTGATCTCAGTGTGCAGTTCTGCCTCTGTGCTGAAAGGGGAGTAGCACAGGATGTCCTGCAGACTGACTTTGTGCTTCTCTCTCACGCAGAGTTAGTTGAAGTCAAGGACAACTCACTTTGGGATCATAACAGATAAGTGTATCTGTGTTTCACTGCACAGAAATTATGACAAAGGCAATTTGATTTTCTATTTTTAATGAATGGGCGAAAGGGTGTCAAACTCGAGGCCTGCGCAATCCAGCATTCTGATCCAGTCCACAAACAATGCCTTCGAAATTCAACCGCCCTTGACTTTTTCCGCATTTTGTGGGATTACATTTCGAATAGAATTATTATTTTTATGCGTCACTAATGTGCACAGAATAACCCACACAGATTCTTACAAATAATAAAAAATGAGGAAACGGTAATGATGTGACACAATGAGATCTCGTCCAATTCAAACATGGAAGCACAGTTCAATGACGGCAATTAATTAAGAGCACATTATGGCTTATTGCAGTAGATAAAGGATATACTTGTTTGGTTCCGTCTGTTCAAAGCTGACAATAGGTATAATGATTTGATCAGAACCAATGTCCTTCAAGTAGCTCTGGGACAGCATCCCAACGCATGAGGCGCTCTTCGACTTGGAGAACACAATGGCATCCAGCCCGAGGCGCATGGATCCAGACTTGAAACCGTTGCCATAGATGCCAATTGGCTCTACACCATTTACAGCAGTCTTGTCACTGTATCCAAAGCTTGAGGGGGAAAAGAGAGATACATATTCTTAGTGTGTAAACAAATCGCAAAAGGGTTCCTACACATTTATCATTTTGACTTTTCCAGACTTTCATTAGCTAACTGGCTTTAAAAAGTCAGTGCTCAATATGACGTATGCCAACAGTGGCTGGGCAATATGACTGTGAAATAGGCCACATCCCTCTATAGCTGAAGATTATCCTTAACAACAAAGATCAGAATATGTGAAATGCCGGTAGTCTCCAACTACATAAAATGTGTAATCATTTGTATCAGGACTGAACTGACATTCCAGAGTTTTTCCCAATTCCAAACATGTTCAAGGTGTGGACATTATCAAATAGATTTTCTTGAATTTCCCAGACTTACTAAGGACTATGTACCTGAGCATCTTATGCATCATTTCATGGTTCAGTCCATTTCCATTGTCCATGAAGCTGAGGCACTCTTGTCCTTTGATCTGGGTCTTATCAATCCAGAACTGTTTGGCATTGACATCGGGGTCATAGGCATTGTCTGGGGAAGGAAGCAATTTGAAATAGCTGAAAATATATTACAAAACATAAGACAGGACAATGTTGCAGTAAGTAAATGGCTTGCTCGCAGCATTCGCTCTCAGCTCACCACGAATGGAAAAAAAGCATGGCAACAGGAAAAGAGAGAGACTTGCGCTGTTTTCTAAGTAAACTGTGTATTAGCACACTTGAGGAGTCGGCAACAAAGCATTTCACTGCACACTGTACTTGTATGATGGAGTATGTGACAAATAAACAAGTACAGCTTGGCTCAACATCCAATAATTGATTGCTAACTTTATGATAGTAATGACAAAGCTTAGTAATAAGAGTATGACTAATAAAGGGCTCTTATCTACGCTCTACAAGTCACGTATCAGAATCAGAATTGCTTTATTCGCCAAGTAGTTTTCACATACAAGGAATTTGCTGTGGTTGTTGGTGCATACAGACAACATAAGAATAATATTAATAATAAAAAGCAAGTAGTGAAAAAACGTCAAGAAGCAACGATTTTTAAATAATCAACTGAGGCCTGAGCTGTCGTGTCACGCTTGAAGAAAAAATACAACAAGAATTCACAGCCTAAGGCAGCCAATGTTCTATTATTCTAGTACGCTACAAAGATGTAACAGGAGGAAAATCCCTAAGCAGTCAGATAGCCAAGTTTAATTAGATTAATATGCATGCAGGTTCACAAGAGTGGACTGTGGTGGAAAAGATACTCAATAATTGACAAAACGTTAAGACTTTAGATCAGGAGGCTTGTCCTAGGTTTATTACGGTCTGCAGAATGGATCTCACGTAGCGTCTCTGAGCAAATGACCCCAGTGAGATCCTGTGACTTCTCTGCGTCATACATTTATAAGGCTGATATCAAAGAGACATTTGGTCAGGCATACATCAAAGGGATACAAATGAACACATCACAAAAGACCATTTGGTATACAGCATCAAAGAGACAATAAACAACAACTGCCCCTGATCAATCTTGTATTGGCAGGCCAAAGGCACTTCCTATCTTGTCTGCATATTTCTCTGTAATTAAGGCAGACTGTCTCAAGGAACCCCTCCTTGGTTTAAAGAGTTTTTCCCATCACAGGACAAAGAACAAATAAAAAGTGCAAGCTCCTGCATCTAGACTCATAACAGGAAGGTGGTGTGTAATTGTTCATGAGCATCTATTTCTATGTATGCACATCATGTGTGGTCTGGCACAACAGATACAGACTGTTGCTATGTTGCTATGCTATGCTGCTACTCCTGGGCGACCACTAACTTACTTCACCCGCACCAACGACGTGGAAACAGAAGTGGACAACTTTCTGAAGGACATTACACCACCACTAAATATTAGTACCACAGATTGGTGGAAAGTCCACGGAGGCAGATTCCCGAGGCTGGCAAAGTTAGCGCGACGCTACTTATGCTGCCTGGGACGTCAGTCCCAACGGAACGCGTATTTTCAGCATCTGGACTCACTGTAAACCGACTGCGCACACGA
>OMOT01042805.1:7517-25696 GCA_900312575.1 Acanthochaenus luetkenii | reverse complement strand
TTTAGCTTTACTGGAATGTAAGATGGACAGCCCAGTGTCTCCTTTATACCAGACATGCTCACTAAGTACGTCCATTTCAAATAGTAACTTAACACAAGTGTGGTGTGTACTGTTTGTGATTGCACAACATACAGTATGTTTGAAGTGAAAATGGGGTAAAATATATTGAATGTCCCCATTAAATGAATAGTCAGCTAGTGCCTTCACTTCTCTCTCCCCCCTCCCCCCTCCTTCTTCTTTCTCTCTCTATGCATCTCAACATCCACATCTTGTATCTGAGTGTTTGTCATTGTCTTTTTGACGTGATTATACTGTGTGTGTATTTCCATTCAATGGGGTTGTGTGGCTCATATTATAGGCAGGTGTTGCTAAAAGACAGAAGAACCTTTCCCCTCTGGTGCAGGTACAGTAACTAGCTGCACGAACGCTTGGGCTTCAGTCGACCGACTGAGCATGCAGTAGCTGTACACATCTACACATACAATATTGACACTGTACAAGTTCAGCGCAGCCTCGGGCTGAGTCAATTACATTTTATGCAAACAACTACCCTTTTGAAAAACAGCCGCGATCAGTGGTCAAACACACACGTCAAGTATACACACATAAACTTACATAGTGCATGGATGTGAGTAGGCACTGCTGCGCACCTTTGGCCTGGTGTCATATGCTGTGTCATGCATGCTTCTCCAAAAGCCATGTGCTGCTTTAGCCCCCTTCACTGTAACACATGTACACCCCCTCTAGTGTACCACTAGCTAGGTTTTACTGTTTTACTAATTGAACTACCCATTTAAAGCTACAATATGCAACTTTTTGCCTTTTGGGCAGGACGTGTATTGTAAGTCCTGCCCTCCTCCCCCTCAGTTGGTCAAGTTCACAACTCTTGTCACTCATCTTGATGAGCTGTCTATCTTGAAACAGTATCTAGTCTGAGGTAACCAGCTTCCATAAAGCCACTTCAGGCATTGAAGAAACAGATGTGAATGATGCAATCTGTAATCAAACAAAAAACTGCCAATGTTCACCCATGTTTTTTAACTTATCTTGTCTGCCGCATGTTTAGTTTCTCCGTTTTTTGGTTTCTTACCGCTTTCTGCCATTGCTGTTGCTGACTACCCTGCACTCCCTGTCTGGGTCTGTTATATGCCCCAAAACGGGATTTAGACCTGTACACACAGAGTCACAGACAGACACAGACTGATAATATACTATATATCATTTGTATTTATTATTATTTTAATGTAAAAAGAATTGAGCATTTGTGATGGGTTCTTCCATTGTTTTTATTTTGTGAAATGGAAAACAGACCAAAAAGTATGACCTCTGTAAAGTAAAGCCTCTGTTTTAATATTAGATTTAGGATGATTTCAGTGTTTGATAATTAGTAATTATCAACTGGAATTATTAAGTACAGTACATGTCTTAAAAGTTGTCTTTTATTGTGTTGTCTTTGGGGAAAATATATCACTTGACTGGTGCAGAAATCCTTAGTTGACATGGGAATTCATGTTAGTAGTATTGAAACATCGAGTTAGTTTGTAAAAGCTCTCTGGCTGTCATCCATGCTGGTGTAAAACAATTGATCTGCAGATGAAGATGGCTAACCTACCCCTTCTGCTCATCCCTCTCTCTCTCCCTAATTCTTGTCCTAATAGAAACTTCTGGGCAACTCTCTGCTGAAGTTGGAGGGTGATGACCGTTTAGACATCAACTGCACGCTGCCTCTCACTGACCAGGTACCAAAACCCGTAGCATGAACACAGAGAGAGGAATGTGATGAATTATCCATATTAATTTTATATACTGAAAGTTTACCTTACATTTTTTTGTGTGTTTGTGGTTCAGTGCCTTGCTTTAGGACACATTGACAAATTGTTGTTGGACTCTTTGGCTATTGCAAGGAGCAAACCTGTGTCCTTCCAGTTACGGGATGGTCTCTTTAACTACTAAGCTGCATGTTTTGCATGATATGGTCTTATGATCTTAAGAGTCCTTCTCTTTCTCCCTAGATTGTGTTGGTTGGCTCTGAGGAGGGTTTGTATGCTCTCAACGTCATAAAGAACTCTCTGACCCACATCCCTGGCCTCGCCTCCGTTTTCCAGATCCAGATTTTGAAGGAGCTTGACAAACTGCTGATGATCACTGGTAGGTATATGATGTCAAATGGAGCCCATTTTACTTTCTTGGTCAGTCCTCAAGTCAGTAATTTTAGTTTTCATAAATCAATGAAAGCTACTTTTTAAACACTAATGCCGCACCTTACATCTCAGTAATACCAGATAATTTAACTGGGCAACAATACTAGGTAAACTGATGGTCAGAATGTTTTCTCCCTCTCTACCTTTCCTATCTTCAGTAGCACTTCTCTGTAATACATGATCATTCTAGGGACACGGATGTTTATGTCAGTGTCTAGAAAAGATGACGTTGAGTCGTTGACCCTTACATTCCTTACTATTGGCTGCTTCTAACATTGGTATATCAAGCTCATTCTACTGTTGCTCTCATAAGTCACTTTGGATAAGAGCCTCTTAAAGTAATGTTATGGCTCAGTCTTTCAGAGTCTTAGCTGGTAATAACCACGTGTGTATCTCAAGTATAGAATACTTGTGCCTGTGATTATGCATGGCGTGTTTGATGTGTCCAGGAGAGGAGAGGGCACTGTGTCTGGTGGAGATCAAGAAGGTGAAACAGTCTTTGTCTCAGTCCCACCTCCCGGCTCAGCCTGAGCTTAGCCCGTTCATCTTTGAGACAGTCAAGGGATGCCACCTCTTCTCCTCTGGAAAGGTGAATTACATTGTTGTTGCTTATACAGAGCCAACCCATTCTGGATAGACTGTTATTTGGATAGAGTTAATGTGCTGAACCTCACAGCATAGGGTAGCAGTGTGCCGCCTGATGGCAAATATTTGCTCTTGTCTTGATTTTAGAGTTGTTCTTCTCTTACAGATTGATAATGGGACCTGTATCTGTGCTGCCATGCCCAATAAGATTACAATTCTCCGCCACAATGAAAGCCTCAACAAGTTCTGCATCAGAAAGGTGAGTGGGCTCTGTCGGCTTTAAGAGAGGCTAGATAACCAGATAGCACCATGAAGGCCACACAACATTTTGTGGCAATATAAATGGGCAGTTTTGTTGCCACAAGAAGGGATGGGGGTTTCTAAATGCGACGGAAATCTATGTGAGTAGCATAGTAGGATACAAGGAACAGAAGTATGATTTAAAAAAAAAATATATACTTTTGTTCGTACTTGAATTGTTATCGGATTTGCCCTGTGTATCGTACATTGCATTGTATCATAGCCTTTAAAACATCCTTGCCAATAGACCTTGAAAAAGCGGCACTATTCAAGTTGAGTTTGTATTTATAGGAGATTGAGACGTCAGAACCGTGCAGCTGTATACACTTCACTGGCTACAGCATCATTATCGGCACCAACAAGTTCTATGAGATTGAGATGAAGCAGTATGTGCTGGAGGGTAGGTCGCCCACTACAGTGATTTATTAGTGTTATGCACTGATATAGAAATTCTGCATCGAAATCATTTTTTAAATAATATTCCTTGTCAACCAGATGGTAATCTAAGCATGTCTACGTAAGTGTGATTCTATCACTGTGAGGTTTCGACATTCACATTGGAGCAAGCTGTCTAACTGATGAGATCCTTCCGCAGAATTCCTGGATAAAAACGACGTGACGCTAGCTTCAGCTGTGTTTGCTGCATCCTCCCACAGCTTCCCCATCTCCATCATCCAGGTCACCACGGTGCCACAGAAGGATGAATACCTGCTCTGTTTTCATGGTTAGACATGTTTTCTCTGTGTGTGTGTGTGTGGCACATGTCAATACATGTGCTAATAAATGTGTATGTAACATGCAGTGCAAGAGATTCTATAATCATTTTATCTATTTGATTTTTGGTATTCAAAATATCAGCTTTGTTTTCAGGATTTCAGTTTTTATCAACATGCTATTCATATTCATTTCTAATGGGAGATTACTGTTTTCTTCCCCTGCCTTTTTGTGTTCCTGATCACATTTATGACAGCTTAATTGTGTTTGTTATAGTCATCACTGTTAACATCTACAAATAAGCACTTTTTGAATCATAACTTTCTTTGTGTGTTATTGTAGAATTTGGTGTGTTTGTGGATGCGTATGGCCGCAGGAGTAGAAGTGACGATATCAAATGGAGTCGTCTGCCTCTCTCATTTGGTTAGTGAAAATCACTTTTTTGTTAATCTCATTTTCAGAGTCTGGTTTATTTCTCTACACTGTAATGCTCAATATGTGATAGAATTTTAAGTGTTATTTGGCATCTCAGCCTATAGAGAACCCTACCTGTTTGTGACCTACTTCAACTCTCTGGACGTGATTGAAATCCAGGGACATGCTGCTCTTGGGTAAGACTGCCTTACTGCTCCTTTACAGTACCAGTGCATCACTTAAGGTTCAAACTGTCTACTGTTCCTTGCTATGAGCATGATTTCATTTGTTTTCTTGTAGTTTATAATATGAGTTTGTAGACTTTTATTCCAGAATTATTCATTACACACTGTAAAGGCTGTGCAATTAATTTGTTTCCCATTACTTCCTGGGGTCAACAGACTCCTCTACAAGACTCAGAGATTTCAGTCACTGCTTTTAGAAGAATACAGTGTCTTGAGGTTTTTTGTGTGTTTTTTTTCAGGCCCCATTCATATGCCCACCTGGACATCCCGAACCCACGCTTTCTGGGTCCAGCCATCTCCTCTGGGGCCATCTACCTGGCCTCTTCTTACCAGAACAAACTGCGGGTCATCTGCTGCAAAGGCAATCTGACCCAGAGCCAAGAGGCAGGAGGAGACTTCCAGCGCAACGGCTCCGGACGCAGGTGAGGACATACACCAAAAACTATTTGTTAAACATGCCCCTGCCGATACGAAATTCTCTCTTGGTATTTTACACTATTATTTTGGTGACGTTTTTAATCAACCACCAGCCCTCTCCTCTCTCTTGCTGTCTCTGTAAAGAGTCCCCATACATTTAGTACTATCATACATTTGTGAAGTCAGTACATATAGCAAATACTATATTTTCTGTTCAAAGAGAGAGGAAGTTATGACAAAAAAATGGCATAGATAATCCAGGTCCAGGCACTCGCGGTAGTTTTGAAAATGTAAAGGGTCTTTAATTCAATTGGCTAGAAACATTAAAAACACATCAACGCGTGTCTGCGCACAATATGGAGAACCGTTGGTGGCATGTGTGAAGGAAAGTGTAACCAAATTTTGTGCACAGGGGAATTTGTTTAAGTTGAGTCTTATTGTACCTTATTGTATGTAAAACTTTATCGTATTTTGCATCATGCATGTAGGTACTGTGAAACTGTCCTGTACTTGGTGAATAAAGTGATTTTGACCAGGAAAGTAAGATTGAAATTCAATTCAGTGGATTGATTGCTTTTTATTCTGTGAAGATAAAGGTGTGAGTGCTGACATGCATTGCAGTGTTGAAATATCCCACTTGGTTTCTTCTCAATTGCTATTTGCACAAGCCGACACGCATTGGTGTGTTTTTAATGTTTCTAGCCCATTGAATTAAAGACCCTTTACATTTTCAAAACTACCGCGAGTGCCTGGACCTGGATTATCTATGCCATTTTTTTGTTTTGGTCATAACTCTTCCTCTCTTTGAATAGTATTCCCTTCCATGAGAACCAGTGGTTTGAGGGACACCAGTAGCGCTCCTGCTACCCCTCTCTCTTTCTATATATTCTGTGTTCTAATTGTCCATGAATATCACTTGACTTATATTCTAGTCAGTCACGAGCGATTTCCCAGCACATAGCACTCCCTTATCCCATCTACACAGGTGTTATTAAAGGGTCATTGGGACTAGCTGGCACTGAAGGGCACAGGTTGGGATCCACAGGTGGTGAGTGTGAGACTGTGGCGTTTAGTACTATCCTGTGGTTGTATACCAGGGGAGTAACACCTACATTTTGTTCTTTGCAGGAGGAAGAGTTCATTTTTTATCTGTAACAAAGCCTAAGAGAGGTTTGCTGTTTTTAATTCAAGTTACTTGAATTCTGTCAAATGTAGTAAGGAATTTGTTGAATAAAGATTGGCTTCTTCCTTTTTTGTTCTGACTCTTCTTGTTACATACAAGCAATTTAGAGCTCACTATTAACTGAGCCTTTTTCTTTCTTTTTTTTACTCACTTTGTTGACATTGAAACTTTGCTGACTTAGACTTTGGAAGCCACTCGAAACCATGTTCTCCAGTTGTTGTTTTTTGTTTTTTCAACCATTAACCCAGTTCTTATTTAGAAAAGCAAGTATAGTTGATATAGTGGTGAGCTACAGCTTGCTAAATGAGTTTAGCCTGACAGTAAGCCCATCCTGCTCACCACAGTAGTCGAGTCCCATAGCCTGAGCAAAGCCCGTGACCAAGACACAAAACCCCTTTCCTTTGACCAATGATCCCTGTCCGTCTTTATGCCACGGTCTCCTCCCCCACAGCCCTAACAAGCGCGGGCCTCCTTCCTACAATGAGCACATCTCTAAGAGGCTGGCAGCCAGTCCCGTCATCCACGGAGATCCCGGCACGCCTCATCGCTACCGAGAGGCCCGCACAGAGTTCCGGCGCGACAAGTCCCCCAGCCGTCCAATGGAGAGAGAGAAGTCTCCCGGCAGGATGCTGGAAGGCCGTATAATGGGGTCTCCTGGCAGGGCCATGGCAGACCCCCGAATGGACCGTTCCCCAGGCAGGGTCATGGCAGACCCCCGAATGGACCGCTCACCCGGCCGGCTGATGGACGTACGCAGGGAGAGGTCCCCCGGACGCTTCGAGGAGCGCCAAAGGCTCCATACTGGCTCTGGACGCACGCCCATCAACCCTGTTAACAAGGTCTGTTAACAATGTATTTCTTTTTTTTCAATACGGTAGGTTACTATTTGTAGGATTTTATGTCTGCTCTGCAGTTTTCTATGCTGTTGATGCTCTACTGTTTATACTCAGATTAATAATGGTGACAATGACGGTAACAAAACACATGTTTCTGAATTATTACTATGTGTTGTTTGTTTCCCATTTTAATTTTGGCATATTTAACATTTAATCAGTAGTTCTTCCTTTCATATTAAGCTGATCACATGTTACTGACTTTTTGTTACAGGTATGGGACCAATCATCTGTTTGAGAGGCAGCATACCTACCCAGCATGGACAGAGCTCTTTATTTCTGGAAAAGGGGAGGGAGGGAGCAGAGTACCACTGAGAATGTCACCAACTAATGATAAAACACTGCCACACATCTGACTCTAAACTGGCAAACCCACAGAGGAAGCGACTGTAGCTGTCAGAAGAAGAGAAATAAAGTGAAACATGGATGTCATTAGAATCAGGGTTATTTTGTTTGACCTGGCTTAATATAGGTCAACAAAATGCCATATAAACAATTTTTTGAGCGGGATTATTTGGGATCTATTTGAATATGTGCTCTGTACCCTATGAGAAGGGATCAGGAATTTGGTTTGAATTTTCTATGAGCGCTCAATTAAAAGTTCTAGGCCATGATTTCTCAACTCAAGACCTGACTCGGTGGGTTTTGCTAGCCTTAGTTAGCTGCGGACATAAGTAGTGACTGATAGATAAGCACAGCCGTAGCAACTTTTTCTCACAAGATAATGCCAAAATGTCTATATTTAGAAAATGTGTCACTAGTAAAAAGTGGACTCCAAATAGATACCGTATTAATTTAACTTGCTCCTTTCCATGCTCCGCTCTGTCCACAGTAGCTACAGATCAGATCAGGACAGGAAAGTACATCTAACAGCATTTCTAGCTCTTGCTCCAGCCCTGCGCTGACATGGTCCACACACAATCATCAGCTAATCACAATCATTCTCCACCTATCTCAGTCTTCTAGCAAGACTAGGTTAGTTCATGGACTGTGGAGCAACAAAACAAAAAAATACTCCTCTGCCCTGTAGAACCCTAACCGCTCACCAGATTGTCTGCCCTTTAATAGGTTGACATTAAAACTGCACTACCCATAATCCCCAGCAGCAATGGAACAGGACCTTTCTAATTCCTCAGAATGCTATCTGACTGTAAATAGGCAGACATAATTTTATATACTGAGAAGGAATTTCAAGGCTGGATAAGCCACGTCTATTTTTGTTAAGAGAAAGTGATTACATGTCCTCCTGAATGTTCAATGAGTATTCTTTTAATATGTCCAAATGTCCTTGATCAAGTGAGTGATTGTACCTGGATCTTATGTATGCACTTCCATATGTCAAAGGCAAACTTATATGCTGGTTAAGAGGAGGAAAAGAGAATGTTTGAAGCTTACAACATAGTACTTGAGCATTTCTTTTTGTACAATGTCCCTTATATTGTATATAACCCAAATTGTTGTTCAAGTTGAAGATGAAAATAGTCATTGTTTTTCTGATCCATAAATGTCATGGATATGTGTACCTGAAATGAAACGGAGTGTTGTCTACTGCTTCTGCCTCATTTGAGTTCTATTTTAACTCCCAAGATTCAACAATGAAGCACGTGAATCAAGGAAACACCCTGAGACATGCCATCCCCATTCTTTTAACAATACCCTATTTGCACAGTAACTGCATATCATTTTAGTTACTACATCTCTGTTCTTTCTTTTATAAAGGCACTCTTGGTAAGTTAAAGGTCTCGCCCAGCCTTAGTTTCACAAGATATAAAATATGTCAAAATTGATCGATCGGTTCTAGTATATAGTGTCCATGCTTACACTTGACAAAGTTGATTCTGTTTCCATACATCAAATGGTAGTCGTATATTATATGTATATTTTTGTGATTTTTAAGGATGTTAAGAATATAGGCAGATGAGATTCCATACTTTAACTTGCCCAGTGTGCCTCTAAGCTTCTAAGCTAAGTGGCTTCCCTTTCCCACAACACTCGATGAGATGTTTCTACAACTTGATGAAGCCAGTATGGTTATTTTTAGATGTAACAGGTTCATGAATGTACTAAAGCCAAGAAGACAGAACTGATCCAGTGGTCATTAATGTTCAACAAGGCACCCAGTGCTACAGATTGCACAAGTTTTATACCAGTTTCCATACAATAATGGAAAACAATTGTATATGAAAGGGTTACCCATCCTGGTGTTTTATTTTTATTTTTCATTTTAATTTACATTTCTTTTCACATCCTCCTGAAACATAACGCTCAATGTATTGATGTTTACTAGCAAAATATTTATTAGCTTTCCCTGTAGAGTTTTTGTCACAGAATATTAAATATTATAACCAATGTCTTTCACTTCTAATTCTCTTTGCTTTTTTTTCTGGTTTGGCAACAATCTCTGCCTGTCTGTTTCTATTGTTGGTACGCAACTTTTCCTTTACATCTCTCAGTCACTGTCTAATAGGAAGGTGAGGGAAAGAAAGATGATCATATTTTACATCCTTTTTCCTATTATACTGTGTTTTCTCCACACCACATTTGAGACTGCCAGTGAAATGACCGGTTGTCCATGTCTGTTGTGTTGGAATAGGTTTGTTAGGCTATTTATAGGTGTCTGATCCCAGCGCTCAACCAATGCCTGAGCAGCTCTACTGTGACAATGGTCTGCTATTCCAGACACAGTAGCATGCCAGGCAGCAGCGGCTGCTTGGATAAAGAAACTGAGAAGGGCTGAAGGAGACAGACAGTCCTCAACAATAGTGTTCACCCCATTGGGTATAGAAACAGTAACATGGCTAATTCTAACCTCACACACTGTGCTGTCAAATGACACCAGTGGCATCTGTTGTTGGTCCATCTATTTGTCACAGAGACGGAAGATGCAGTGGATTTCAGCACCTCTTTATTTAGATTGCACACGCCAGGCCTCACCTCGCATTAAATTCATTCAGAGACTGTCACTCTTCTTAACTCGAGAACGGCAAGTGGTACTGGAGGACTTGTGAATGGTGTAGATAGACATGGCACATTGTAAGGCGGTGTTCACCGTGTTCGCAGTGTCACACTTTAGTATGTCACACCTACTGCTATTGACATCCCTGAGCTTAGCTTCCCAAAAACTCTTTAGCGCCAAGACTAGGTGTACAAAGTATTTGAAACACCTTCCTAGTTTTGATTTGTACACAGTTTTGCATAATGGTGTAAATCCTAATTTAGCCTGTTTCCTCTATTTCACCTACATGTCACCTTCATGACTTCAAAAGATCCTAGCTTTCGCCCGGATTTACAGTGTTAGTCTATTTCATGGAAAGAGTGCGTGTTCCTAATATTTTCTAATAAGTGTAGATCACGTTTATTAACTTGAAGTGGAGACGCAGGTCATCTTACTGGTAATATTTTGGGCCCTGTTTGCTTCTTTCACCAAATGGCAATTGAGAAGTTAAGAAGCTGCAGTGGGATATTTCAACACTGCAATGCATGTCAGCACATGCCCTTATCTTCAAATAATAAAAAGCAATCAATCCACTGCATTGAATTCCAATCTCAATTTCCTGATCAAAATCACTTTATTCACCAAGTACAGGACAGTTTCACAGTACCTACATGCATGATGCAAACATTTCGAGTACGGTACAATAAGACTCATTTTCCTTCACACATGCCACCATATTGTGTGCAGACACGAAGGTAAACCAGTAAGTGCCAGTCATGCAAAGAAGCATGTGAGAGATGTGACTCTTCATCAACTCACGGTGGTAGCCACACACTCCTGACAGGTCAATAAATTAGACTTATGAGCTGGTAACTGCCACATTCCCTCTCATCACATCTTATATTGACTAAAGACAAATGACTATTGGCACACAGAGACAGATCGAAATCTGAAAGTTATTATGAAACAATGTTTTGGGTGATGATGTTCAATTAGCAGCCACGCTAAAGTTGCTCCAAATTCTGTTCCATGGAATTTTCAGCTCCGTTTTTCAAACCTTTAACTTGCAATAGAGGATCAGACTGATCTTGTTGATTTTTCAAAAGATGATCAGATAAGATCACTCCGATCCACGACAAGATCAATAATCCAAATTTGCAACTGCCAGAAAAAAAGGGAAAGATAATAAAACACAGGTAATAGTAATTACAGGTAATATGCATGAACTAGATACAGTACGTGTAAAAGACGATATGAGACCTTATACGAGGTTTTGCTCATTTAATAAAATGTAAACATTACATAACATTTTTAAACCTATATCGTAGATGAGTAGACTGTTTCCCCCACATCTTCACCACATCACAATTTTGGGGTTATATATAGTGCACTATGTCTCTAAACCCGCCCTGAATCTACAGAAACATTATTTTAACTTGATTAAAGGCAGGATTGGTTTACCCAATCCTAATGCCTGTCTGAACGATCAGAATCTCATTCGTCAGTCTTCAGGTTTGAATCCAATCCGAATTCTGAAAGTCTGTCACAAAAGTTCTCTTGTCATTTATAGCAGGAGAAAAATGAGACTGGAGACTCTGTGGCCAATCCTGCAGATTTCACGCCTTTGCTCTTTGCATTTACAGTATCACTCTCAAGGTCTTGATGCCATTCTCCGTAGCTCGGACAGTCAAGAAAGTGGTGTGTTGTGTTTAGAGCAATGAAGTGCTTTAACCTTTAGCATGCCTAATCCTGATATTTTAAACCAGTTATTCCACTCTCTTAGCCCAATGTCAACCTGGGGGCAGTGGCCACTAGAGAGGTGTGTGTGTGTGTGTGTGTGTGCGTGCCTGTGGTTTTTGTGAACATGCTATACTGCTGTATGAAGTGTGTGTGTAAGCATCATTTACCTGTCACTTCCTAAAGAGGGCATGGTTTATAAATATCGCCCAGTAGAGCGGAGGGTTGGGAGCTACAAAAGGCCACAGAGAAACTCTCCTTTGTTCACTGGCATCATTGTTCGTCTGACCTCCCACCTGTCTCAGCCATGGTGAGTCACTTGATATCTCAGTGTTGTTAGGTAGGAAGGACAGACACGGTTTCTTGGAGATTAGACACAGATGGATGAAATGATTATATATTCTCAGTTATCTGCACATTATATCATTTAAATGTAGATCTAAGCTATTTTAAGGTAGCTAGTAGATGATTTTCAATGTTGCCAGATGCCTCTGTGGTCCTAATGTCTGCCACACTTTAAGGTGTTCACTAGTGAAAATTAATGAATCTACAAAAGTAAACTATTTCCTTCTTTAATAACTTATCTGATCTTGAATGTATAGTAAGTTGTGTACAGACTGTCTTCAGTGCATCCTAAGTTGCGGACCTCGTCTTTTCGTGTGTTGTTCCAGGAACGATAGCCGCAAACTAGAATGAGTGTTCTATTGGTCATTGTTTGTTTGACCGTTTCCTAAAGTCCAGATGAAATTAGCTGCACATTTGCGTTGCCTTCGGTAGACTAAGAAGATCAACTCATCTGTGATGGTTTTGATGCTGTTGATCTATTGCTGTATTGTGTTTTGACGTGTAGCGTGGTGTGTTGTGCACTGATGCTTGTTTCGTGAAGCCAAAGAGAATTTCCCACCACGTATGAACCATAAAGTGTTTTTCTATTCTATGTCACAAGGCCACATTATTCCTTTTTGATGCTATTCTCTGGCACGCGAGTGTGACTTCTTGCATCTAGCTTTCAAGAAGATAGATAACGCAATGGCTACATGGTGGTTTATTCTAAAAGATGTGTCAGGTTTCTTTCTTTACAATCCATTTAGGGTGCACTAGTCTCTGTGTCTCATCCTCTGTTCCGTACTTCTTCTCCGCCTCATCTCCTCTCCTTTCTTTCGGCCAAAAGGCCCCCAAGAAAGCCAAGAAGAGGTCGGCAGAGGGAGCCAACTCCAACGTGTTCTCCATGTTTGAGCAGGCCCAGATCCAGGAATTCAAGGAGGTGAGAGAGTCACCCTGCATGCGACCCGGCATGCTGCTAAACCACTGAGAACATCTCCATTTCACTGACTGACATTTGGCAGAGGTTGACAGGAATATTAATTTCGTTAGATCACCATGCCTGTGGTTAAGGATTATGATGCCAGTGCTATTTGGAATACATTATGCTGAATGTTTCTGTCTTACACATACGGAGACACACACTCTCCGGTCCTCTCTCTTCCCCTCTCTGCGTCCTCCTCTGTCTGTCCATCTCCATTGTTCATCGTCTGAGTATGCCCACCTGTCTACTGTGTGTCCCTGGCATGAATGCGGTGAGGCTTGTGGTATGTTGGCTGGTGCCCAGACATCCACGCTGTGTCATCAGTGATTAGGCTGCAGATAAACTGCTGGGCATGCCCTGAATGCCAGTCTAAACCCTGGGGGCTCGCAGGTTATAAATACTTAGCAGTACTCATCTATAAAGATGGCACACAAACAATACTGAAGGAAGGGAAGGGAATCTAAAACCATGCGTGACAGTGGTTGGGTATTTTCTTTCTGACAAATGGAGTGAAGGCATTTGGAAGAAATGTGGTTGCGTTCTGTTCAGAAGTCTCTGGGCTGAGACACTCACAGAGATTGACATCTACCTTTTACTGTGCATCGACCTCAGGCCTTCACTATCATGGACCAGAACAGGGATGGGTTCATTGACAAGAACGACCTGAGGGACACCTTCGCTGCTCTGGGTGGGTTATCATCATATTCACATATCACCTTTATTCAGACAAATAAGACGGTGCGAGTTGATTATCGTTTAATTGCCGAGTCTTCGAAGGTCCACCTCTAATTGTTGAGTCTCAAATATAGAACTTCTTGTATCCATGTTACTTAGCAATTTGTATTTGGCGTTTCAGTATATGGCCGCTGATATCGGATCACTGGCTATTTGACCAGTAATCATGAGCCCAAATGCAAAATGCGACCTAGGTCAGCGCTCTTTCTCTGTAGAAGCTGTGTGTATCTGGGCTCAGATGTAGTCAGATGAGACAGAATTGGTGTGGTTGTGAATCTATGTCCTTGTTGAAGTGCGTCTACTGAATCTTGCTGAATGTTTCGTGCCACAGGGCGCCTGAATGTGAAGCAGGAAGAGATTGATGAGATGCTGAAAGAGGCTCCCGGCCCAATCAACTTCACCGTCTTCCTCACCATGTTTGGGGAGAAGCTGAAAGGTAAGGCGCAGCAGAAGCTGGAGGAAAGAGGAAACATCCATCATAAAGAGGAAACTCGTATTATATATATATTGCCAGAGCTGTAACTGTAATTACTTTGAATGAATTTAGGGGCTGACCCAGAGGAGACCATCCTCAATGCGTTTAAAGTCTTTGACCCCGAGGGGAAAGGTGTGCTGAGGAAGGACTAGTAAGTGGCCTAACACACTCCACTCACAAACGATTCATTTAATGCAACATTCATTGGAAGTAATGTTGTGTAAGCAGCAGTCCAATGTATAATGCGTTGTCTATCAATCACAATTCACAACCGCATCCAACTCAGCAATCATTTATCCCAATAAGCATCCGTAACCTGCACAGCGCCACCTGGTGGAAACAGACTGGAGCCATTACGTTTGTATTTTCACGGGCCGTGTCATCTGATGTGATCTTTTCTCCTTCCTGTCCAGTATAACACAGATGCTGACAACACAAGCAGACCGATTCTCCTCTGAAGAGGTAAATGATCTTATCCTCATCTTTTTACACTACTTTGTCATTGTTACACCAGCTTGCTTGGTGTGTGAGCTAATCCAAACAGTGCAATAAGGACGAACATCGTCATCTAGATCCACGTCACAGACGTTATTATTCCACAAAAAACCCTCGGTGAATCATCCGTTCAATTCACACATTAGCATGCACACTAACCGGATTTCACACCGTATCTGGGTTTTTTGTGAGGGATTCAAGATCTATGTGGTGGTAAAATCGGCATGTTGTTTGTCAGATGGAGCAGATGTTCGCTGCCTTCCCCCCAGATGTGGCAGGGAACCTGGACTACAAGAACCTGGTTCACATCATTACCCACGGAGAGGAAAAGGACCAGGAGTAACTCCTCTTTCTCAACGTGTCTGTCAAATAGAAAGGCCGACATACCATCTGTAGCCCATTGGTGGCTTGACACCTGCCCCTTGAAGGAGATATGAACTGTGATTTGTTTACTCACCTGTTACGTTGGTTGCATTGTTTCTATACACTGTTCACTAAAGATATGTGCCAGTGCTCCATCAGCCACACAGCGAGAGGATCAAGACACCATTTTCTCTCCCTGGCCCCCAAAACTGGACAGTTGACAGCATCAACACAGTGAGATGTCTTGCTCCCCTTTTGTCTCCTCCCCAACACATGAGACTAATTGTATTCCTCTTCCTTATGCTACGCGGTGTTTTGTACAATGAATGAAAACCACTTGCCGATTTGTTTCATAGAAGATATCCATTTGTTACGTCTCTGCATGTTCACCAAATAAAGGATTTGAAAGATAGTAGACAGCGTACCCTCCTTTCTCATTTTGATGGTTGGAACATGTGGTTAGACGGGGGCCCCGATAAGACAGGGAGGCAAACATACAAGGCACAGTGTAGGATCATGGGATTACTGCTTGCACACATGGCTATACCAGCGCTATGCTTTGAATTCCGTGTAAGGTCGTGAATGTGTGTACTTAAGGGAAGACAGGATGTACGTTTGGTGCTCGTCTGAAATCCCCTCGAGGCGAAATCAGAACACACGTGTGTCTTTGTGTGTGTGTGTGTACGCGCACACACACACACATGAATAATAATAGTAATACATTACACATTACATTATATAGCGCTTTTCACAATGCTCAAAGACGCGTATTAGCAGATGTGTGTTGTGCGTGCATGAAATGTTTGGCTACCCTAAAGAGAGGGGTTTAGTGAGACAAAGCCCTGTTATTTCAGTGCCGTGATGATGTGAGGAGGGTAATGCTTTACCACAGGGTAGGGCTCCACCCAGTGATCCTCACCAGCCTAACCGACCCCACACGAGACCTTGGCAGCGGGGGTGCAAATCCCTGGTTGTCCAGCTGGAAGTTCCGGTGGGAGGGGGACGGTCAGACATGTCAACCCCAGACTAAGGTATTGTCTTCTTGAGGGGAGAACGGGGACGGTGGGATGGCCGAGAGATAAATGCCTGGATCAACTCAGACATTTCAGCTCACATCATGCGTCCTGTTTTAACGGTCCTTGGGAAGAGGTTGTGGCCATTGAGGGACTGGCACATGTACGCTGGGGAGAAATAGGCCATTATCCCTCTGACCTCAACTGGAACTGCTGGCACAGATCAATGACCATTCTCTTAATATTCATTCATGTTCTCTCTGGGTTCAGGGGTTAAGGCAGATGCAGTATAGACTGTCTCAGTGTGACATACAGTTACAGTTAATGTTTTTATCTTTTATTACAGTCGATTCAAATTGATGTATTTGTGATGTGATGAATTGTTCTGATAGCAAGGGTCTATGGCTAACAAACCCTCATTCCTGAATATACAAATACTGTGTCAAACAATGCAAATACAACCATTAATATTCTACACATGTCTGTGGGTATCAACAGAGAAAGACCAGGGAATAATGATGAAATATTTTGTTTATGACGAATGGTGATTTGATTGTAATTTAAAAATGAAAAACGGAAATACAAGGCATTTTTAGGTTTTGCTGGTCGGAAACAGCAGATATAACATTTATAAAGGATTTCCCTTTTCTCATTTGTAAAACAGAAAACGAAAATGAAAAAAAGCCTGTTTTTTATATTCTGAAACCGGAAGTTGGCGTTGATCGAGAGAGACCTACAACCTGAGCTTCCCGTCTCTGAAAAGCACATTTATCTTAGTTTTTCAAAAGCGTTTACGGTAGCCCAATAGACTGCAATTGTAGCCCTGTAAGAGCCTGCAGGAAAACTGTAGAAAGCTCAATACTGAACTGATCAGTGAAATAATGGTCTCTATGTGTCAATTGTATGGTACAAAGCACGCAAATAAGGTCTAAGGTCCAAAATAGTGAACTTATAAACAAGCAAGATACTGTAAGGATTATTATTTCACTAAAGCGCCTGCAGAGCGGAGTCTCCAGCGTAGTTCACCGGCAGCCATCTTGCCACAGTCAACTATACTGGTACGTTCTATGGTAGCTGTTGTAAGGTGAGTGATCTGCACAAACAAAAATAATCTTAACTCGCTGAAATCTTTACAAACGGTTTGGTTTATTACAAACGTTATTAACGTGGCTATGATTCAGGATGCTTAATGTTATTTTCATATGAAAGTCCATTATAAGTATGCAGTATCATAACTACATCTCTGACGTTTATAACAAACCAAACCGTTTGAAAATTGGTAGACAATTGAGCAAGCTATGGTTATTTCAATAGTACATGCACCATAGACATTCATGTTATGAGTGGGCGTGCTGCCTGTGGCAAGATGGCCGCCATGTGGCAACGTCGGTCTCCATTGGCCAACAGCACGGGTGAGTGATCTAGCCTTTATATAAGTCTATGGGCCCTACCACATAAATCCTAATAGTAAAGCATAGGAGATAAAATAAATAAATTAAAGAAATACCATAAATTACGATAAGGTCACTATAATCTCGACACACTATACATCCCTATGGATATTACACAGGAATATTACAGACAGTATTCGTTAGGGGAAGCAGTTTACAGTGACATGGGTTCAATTAACATGAAGGCCATATTGAGATTTAATACCGTGCTTAAGTGGCATTTAGCCTGTAACTGCTATTGAGAAACAATGAATGAATTTTCTATGAGAACTGTTGAGTTTGAGTTAGTGGAGGAACTTTAACTGTGAGGAAAACACACAGGCTGAAAATAACATACAGCGGTCCTCTCCCCATTCAATAATGTTGGCAGTTATTGCATTTTTACCTGAATAAAATGCATGTGGTGTGTGTCTGTGTGTATTCTATCTATTCTACTTCTACTACTCATATGTTCTATTCTACTTCTACTACCACTAATACTTCTACTACTCTATTCTACTGTAATCTGCTCTAACGTATTCAACTATATTGTACTCTACTTTACTCTACTCCGTATTGTATTGTACTGTATTCGACTCAAATCTTTTCGATTCGACTCTGCTTTGTTTTGTTCTGCTCTTTAAGTTAAGTTAGTTGTACGCTACTCTACTTGACTATTCTATTTCTACTACCACTACCACTTCTATTTTATTGTATTCTATGCTGTGCCATGCTGCT
>OMOT01042794.1:2086-13977 GCA_900312575.1 Acanthochaenus luetkenii | reverse complement strand
TCATCTCCCAGGTATTTTGCATACTCCTCAGCATGTCTAGTTGAGTAATGACGTCTGATGTTATACTCCTTGTGCACCGCAACTTTATCCGTGCATATTAGACACGTTGGGATGTCCCTGTGCTCAACAAAAAAATATTCTGTCTCCCACTTCTCCTGAAATTGTCTGTGCTCGTCGCCAACCTTTCTCTTCACAGCAGGTTTTGAAAAAGACATGACTGGGGCTGGGTGACAAAAAACGTATAGCACTGGGTGACAAGATATATTTTCCCTCCACTCGGTGACAGTCCCGAAACATTAGCTAATTCGTGTTGTTGTAACGAGCCTGAGCTATGGTAGCCCACAAGTGTCAAAAAATATAAAACGCCCAGATGCATGTGAGAAAAACCTTGCGGGCCGCACTAACACCAAACTTTGATTTCAGGCAGGGGGCCACAAGATATCATTCCGCGGGCCGCAATTGGCCCCCGGGCCGCGAGTTTGAGACCCCTGTTCTAAGGAGTATGCCGTTTTCATTCCAACCAAAGATTACAAGATTTGCATAACTTCAACCAGAGGAGGGAACTAATCAGCTAAATCACCTGGTATAGTGTTTGGTTGGAATGAAAAACTACACACTCTCGGCCCTCCATGGCACATGGTTGCCCATCACTATCTAAGGGGTTAGAACCCTATATGGAGCCTCCTACACCAGGTGCTAACAGCTCATACTGGGTATGATTGGTCCATGGCTCCTAATGTGGCAACTCTGGATGTCATTGAACATATTTATTCATCACTAACATCAACAAACAGTACCTGGGCCATCTGTCACCCTCTGTGAAACCATATGCCAAAAACCATGGTCTGATTTTTGACAGTACTGATAAGATTGATTGTTCAGTTGTCAAATCCTATTTGTATCAATTGAGAATGATTTCCAAAATCAAGGCCTTTCTGTCCTCTGACATGTGGAGCGTCATTCACACCTTCATATTTTCCCATTTGAATTATTATAATTCACTGCACTCAGGTATTATGCATCTATTTCCCATCTCCAGCTTGTCCAGAATGCTGCAGCCAGATTCTTATGTAGATAAAGGGACCATTTAAGTCCTGTTCTGGCATTTTACACTGGCTACCCATCCATTACAGGATTGTCTTCAAAATCCTTCTGCTTGTTTTTAAAGCTTTGCATGGCATTGCTCCTGGGTATATTTCTGAACTTTTGTTCCCTCACAGAACTGCCAGAAACCTCAGATCTTCTAATCAGGGGCTTCTGGTAGTCCCAATATCCCTCTTAAAACTGATGGGTGATAGGGCTTTTGCTGTGACTACATCAAGATTATTATTATTATTATTAAGATTATGGAATAGCCATCCCCAAAGCATCAGATCAGTTGAATCAGTTGATATTTTCAAAACTGTTCTTTTATTCCCTGTTTCTCTTATTTTGTACTTTTAACCATGCTCTTATTTCCCTTTTGTCCTTTTCCCTGTTTTGTAATCGCCCCTATTTTGTAAAGCACTTTAGTACACATTGGCTTTGTGTTCTTTAAAGCGCTACATAAATAAAGTTGACTTGATTTGACTTGCATGCAGTCCTGTAACCCTGAAGAAGCTGCAACCAACATTGTGCATGCAGTCTCTGGGATATTGCATGACTAATGCATGGACAGAGACATGGATAGAGCTCATGTTCACAAATGGAATTACACTATCCTAGGTCTTAGACATACAGTATGTATGTGAATTCATAAATTGAGTGGTATTCCCATAGCTTGAACTGTTGTTCCAGGGCCAGTCAGAGTGCAGCATCAATTAGAAGATCAGAGATATTTAAAAAAGGGAAATTATAAGAGCTTCAGTAACTTCAGGGAGCTAATTACAGCGGCAGTACAAGGCTATAACAGTATCCATGGACTCACAAGGGATATTGGTACATTACTTCATTTCACTCACCCATTAGCATAGGCTCTCTGTGGAGCTCCTGAGAAAGGTAGGACCGTTTGGTCAGGCAGTGTACATATCTCTCCAGGACATACCAGCACATCTCATGGTAGAAGGGGTAACGGAACTTGGAATGAACCTGAAAACAGTGACACAAAACTAGTCTCACATTGCTATACCTTTAAGTTTTGCAAGACTCTTCACCAGACACCAGATTCAATATAACTTTGTAAAACACAATTAGTGTTCACATACACACACACAAAGACACACACACACACTTCTCAGGGAATACAGTTGCATCTCATCTCAACAGGCAGGCTTGTGTCCATGAAAGCCACGGTTAGCATGATATGATTGTTATTATTTTAAAGCATTATAGCTTTAAAACAGACGCGATAAAGCTGCTACTCAAAAGAACAAACCTTGATCCAGAAGTCTTTCAGAACTATAGACCGATCTCAATCCTCGCCATTTTCCCCAAAATACTCAAAATGACTGTAGACAGCCAACTCACTGATTACCTGTCCTATAACAATTTATTTGAATCGTTTTAATCTACCATACTCATAAAAGTGGTCAATGATCTCCTGCCTGGTATTGATTCTAATTAAACCTCTGTGCTATTAATATTCGACCTGAGCTCAGCTTTTAATACAGGTGGCCATAAAAAATTCTTAGATTATCTTTAAAACTATATTGGTATTCGAGGATCAGAGTTTTCGTGGTTTAGGTCCTATCTATAAGAAAGAACACATTGCGTCTTCCACAATGATGTATGACCTCTCTATGAAATCATCCCTAAATCTGGAATACATTTTCATTGCTATGTGGATAATACTGAACTCTATATATCTGTGAAACCGAATGACCAGTCCCAATTCCTAAACTTAGAGGCGTGCCTATCTGAAGTTTTTAAAAATTCTCAATGCCGACACAGAGATGTTGGTTATTGGACCAGCTAGACACAGGTATCTGTTAGAGAACATTGGTAATTGTGTGAGTCCTGCTATCAAAAATCTTGCCATTGCATTCAATCCTACCCTCTTATTCCAGTCGCACATCAAGGATATCACTAAAACTGCATTTTACCATTTTCGCAATATTGCTAACATTTCACCTAAACCAACAGCAGATTTGGAAACCTTACTACATGCATTTGTATCGTTGAGACTTGATTACTGCAAAATCCTGTTATCCGGATTACCTAATGCTAGCAATAACCATTTGCAGCTTGTACAAAATGCTGCTGCCCTATTTATTTTCACAATCATTTGGTCAATTTGGTCTTTGCATAATTTCTGGAATGTCGTTTGTGTCCTGTTTTCCCCCTGTGTTTTGCGCCCATTCCCACATCAGAGACATCTGGGCAGTGTGGGAGGGCCGATACTTTCCCCCTCTGGTGTGGCAGAGGTGAAGAGAAACTAGGTGCGGCGCATCATCAATCAAGGAGCTCCCTACTGAAGCCCGGCCGGTGCACTCAGTGGTGGAGAGGAAGGCGGTTGCGTGAACTCCGCTGAGTGGTAAGAAGTGACTGACAACTGAGATACTGATTCTGGACTGTGGACTGATGACTGTGGATTGGCTTATTATGTTGTGTTCTCTGTGCTTGATCTGTGCCTGATAGACTGTTTACCCCTCGAGTGGATGGCCTGCAAACCGACCTGCTGCAGAGTGAAATCAACGATGAATTGGATACATGGATTTGTAAGCATGATAATTCCCCTACTATCCCTCCGTATCTCACTCCCTGTCCTCTGTGTCCTCCTTTCTGTTCATCACCTAAAACCTGTGTCTCAGCATCTTGCTGACAGGTCTAGAGTGCCTCTCTCATGGCTCCACAAGAAACAAAAATAGTGCGAGTCTTGGTGAGATACGTCCTATTAGCTATTTCTCATAACTGCGAAAGCACAACTGAATTCTTTTTTTTAACAATAATTTCCATGAGTACTAAATAAAATATTTTCAAATAAACTGTGAATATATACATATTTAAAATGTATAACACCATATATTTCATTAACATTCATAACCAGTTTGAGACTTTCCTTCTCAAGCTACCAACATTCAACATTGATAACTGAGTTTAAGCCCCCCCAGAGGCACAATTAAAACAGCCACAGACTAACACATCAATATGGATAACCTTTTAAATAAGAAAATGCTTTTGGGCTCACACATTCCTCACTTAAATTTACATTTATGTATTATGTAATTATGTCTACAGGACTGCCATTTAACCAATCACCATAGTATAGTTGCTACCGAACACATTCACAGTAAGGTTGATATTCCATTCAGACCATCGTAACCATTGCACACCCCAGGTCTCCTTATAGGCCCAGAGATGTTAAACACCAGTAACTAAGGACTATCAAATCCATGCCAGCTTCATCTGAACTAAAGTCTGGTCTTCCATTCAGTGATGTTAAGATGTAAGATGACTCTACTTGTCATTTATCATCCCCCTAAGCCACAAGGCAGTTTTCTGTCAGAATTCTCTGATCAAGCCTCTTCTATTGTACTTAACAATGATAAAGTTATCATTGCTGGTGATTTTAATGTTCATGTCGATGATCTGTCCAACAATTTCCCCTGAGTTTTTAAACATTACTGAGTCTCTAACCCTGGTTCAAAATGTTGATAGTCCTACACAACCACGGTCACACCATTGACCTAATTTTCACACTTGGTCTGAGTCTGAACAACCTTAACATGGAGAATGTTGTTGTCAGACCATAAATATATACTTTTTGAGATGTATAATGTTTAAGACTCCATGTAGTTATCACTCAACACATACACTTGGTTCGCTCCCGCATCTTTAATAATCAGTCTGCTGCAGTATTTTCATCCCTGTTCGCCAACTCATCCATTAGTATGTCTACCCAAATGACTTGGTAAACTGTTTTAATAACCTGTGCACTAAACGCCATTTATCCTCTCAAAACTAGGCTAAAACCTTTTAGACCAACTCCATGGCTAAAAAAACAACTCAATTTGCAGCCTCAAAAGAGTGTAGAAAGGTGGAATGTAGATGGAAATCTTCCAAACTTCATTCTGATTATTTATGGTTGAAAGAACTCATGTATTCATGCAATCAAAACATTCAAGATGCAAGTTTTCTTTATATATGTTATCTCCGGGGCACATTATTCATCAGAATAATGTTTCCTTTCATTTTTATGCTGACGACACGCAGCTTTTATTTCTCAGTAGGCTGAACATACTACTAAACTGCATTGCAGATATTAGAGATTGGATGACTCAGAATTTCCTCCAACTAAACTCAGATAAAACCGAGGTTCTCATTATTGGCCATGAACATGTAGCAAAACAAATTCAGCAGTCTCTGGGTGCCTTAAAGGAATACTTTACCCTAAATGAAACCAGATATATTTGGATTAAAAGAGCATATTGCATCCCATAAAATACAATTAAATGTAATCCATGGACTTTTCAAGACTTTGAGGTTTATGGACGACATTCTATATTAACGTCTCGGAAGCAGCTATATGCACAACAAATATTTTCAGACTCAGGGAGGGGTGGAATGTTGGAGGTAAAAAATGGAGGTAACATCGATTTAGGGTCATTTCAGTTTGATCCTTAACTTAACTTTGAACAGCATATTAAAAACACTGTACAAGGTTGCTTCTTCCACCTGAGGAATATTGCTAAAATAAGACCCTGTCTGTCTCCTCATGACACTGAGAAAGTCATTCATGCCCTTGTGATGTCTCGCTTAGACTACTGCAATGCACTTTTTACTTGTCCAATAAACCAAACACATGTCCCATATATCTCCCATGCTGGCATCCTTAAATTGGCTACCTGTGCATTTTAGAATTTATTTCAAAATTCACCTCATTACATAGAAGGCCTTGCATAGTAACTTTTAAACCCCTACGTTCAAGTTCAAGTTAATTTATTTATATAGCCCCACAGCATGTCTCAAAGGACTTTACAGAAAATGTGCCCGACTAGATCTAACTGAGCAACAATCAAAGGAATTACAGAATAATGTAAGACAAACATGGAAAAAGAACAGTGCACAAGACACACAATAGAAATGTTAAGCAGGACATAGCAAGCCTACCTATTCTGCAAGGCCTAAACTACCCGGCACCACCAGCCTTAGACCCTCAAGGCAAACAAGGAGTAGAGTAGAAAGGTGTATTGCAGTGTTGGTCTGGTCAGAGTTCAGCCAGAGGTCAGGGAATGCAGCCAGACTCTTACCTTAGTCCTGTTCTCTATCTCATAGATGGTAAGCTGCATAGGAATATTAAAGCTGTGCAGAATGTTGCCTCCAAACACCAGCGTATCCACAGGAGTGTACACAGCATGGATCCACCCTTAATTACATGAAAACAAAAGTAAGGGACATATATAAAAGGATATGGGACATAGAGACTGTCGACAAATTCACTCACGTGGCTGAATAAATAATGGGCAGGTAAAGGTTAGCGTTAATCCATTCATGCCAAATAGCTCAAAACAATCATGTAAACTCACCAGAAGGGATGAAGAAGGTGTATCCTTGCTTAAGCTCCACTCTCTGGCATCCATCAGCTCGGTCTCCCAGGAAGATATCACTCTGCTTGCCTGACAGAACCCAGTCCTCATACAGGGCAAGGTTATGAGCGGTTGGAGGCACCAGCCAGAACACCTGGAGAGAGGTGGGAATTTTCGTTCGGAGGGCCATCAATTATTGCCCAAGTTGGGTGATATATCCACTCTGAACTGTTAATAACACTCAAGGTTATTAGAAATACTGCCAAACCATTTGATAGGTTTTGTCCAATCAATCACCTAATGTTCCTCCCGCTTTCTTCTCTATCTCATGACTGATTTCTGTAGGTCTGTATAATGTGATCGCCCTAGTACACACAATAGCAACTAGAAGGCAGACCTCCGCCAACACTGAACAATTATCCAACTTGCTGTTACACCCAAATACATCATTCCTATCACTTAAATTGATTTGGTGACCCTGCAAACATTCTCTATCTCTACTAGTTTTATAGTTATGGTAAAAATAATCGTCTAATGGCGGACCCAAGGCCTATCTCTCCACCAAATTTCATGGAGAACCCATTTATGTTTTTGACAGACAAACTAACTAAATAACAAGGGAGAAAACATAACCTCCTCGGTGGAGGTAATAAAACCAAGAGCTCTGCTGATGCTGCAGCCATTTGTAACACGCGAGGGTACTCCTTAGTAATGGCTGAAGCATCTGCAGAGAGGGAATACCCTCATTTGTACAGAAACATGACATCCATCAAGCTTGAGAGAAAGAGGAGCAGTCCTACTAAATGATAACAAGTATTGCACTTCTATGTTCCATTAATTGAATAAAAGGGAATACTAATAAACGATGGTTTGCAGCACAAAATATCAGATATGTTATGAGAGAATATACTGAATTTACTTTCTGTCCCTTGAAGACGTGATACCAAACCGAAGTTCCCCCAAAATCTATGTGGAAGTCTGTGTAGCAGCCCTTTACACTCATCAAACAGTACCTACAGAAAAAGACAGGAAATACATGTATTTTAAAAACAAATACAACTAATGAAGTAGATGAAAAAGACCTACAGGCACCTACTCTAGTATGACAGATTGAGATACATAAAAAACAATATACAGAGACACATAAACAGAGGTTTTAAATCCCAATACAATTAGGAATTCACACAGTTTTATATGGGACAAACAATAAAAATCATAGTAAAAACGCAAAGCTCAAGATGCAAAGATTCCATCTGCATACATCTTAATCTCAAATAGAAAACAAAATAATTTCTGCCAAAAGTTCTTTCTCCTAAAAGTTTACTTTATTAACTAATGACAATGATTTAGATTGCCTCCAAACGTCTTCACTGGAATAGCTACACTTTTGCGAGAAAAGAAAAAGTATACGCATCCCTTTATTTTATTTTAACTATTGCTTTGCTCTTAAGAATTATGAATGTGCGTGAAACCTCTCCTCATCCATCACTGTTTAAGCCTCATGGATTTAAGTTACCCTCTCACAGACACATTATTTCTATCAATAACTCATATATCAAAAACGAATTATCAATAGATCCTTCATTATTAACTTTATTTTGGCCATTGTCATAGATATTTGAAGATGTTTTACAACAAAAACACAATAGAAATGACATTATACATTAACATAATATACATTCATATTGATCATATTCAACATGATACAATTCCATAGTCATTATATTGTAAATGTTGTAAAGGTAGGAACAGCCAGAGCTTACAAAATACTCAAATGAAACTCGTACTTGCAAAACAGAAGGGTGTGACATCTAAGGAGAGGGTGTGATGATGATGAATGTTCACAGGCTTTGGTCAGCATATTAAATCACTCATAAGATCACTACAGCAGAGATAATCGCTCACAACAGGATACCTCTCCTCTGGAAATTGATTGAGGAATGATTAGGGCTCCATAAATCATTAAGAAATGTACCAAGATGAGAAGAAGAGGAACATCAGCTCTATTTATATGAGGATATCTAACCACTGACTCCAAGGTATAAGTGGAGGTGACCATTACCAGGGACATCTTTATACACTCCTTCCATTGCCAGCGGCTTCTGCTTCTAACATGCTCCTATATTACACTGGATTGAAATGCCCTATAAAAACCTCAAAATGCAATTATCGTTTCTGTGATTGCCAGAGACATACCCAACAGTTATTCCTTTCTCTATGACCCCCCATGCACTATACTTAACTGTATATAAATATACTGAATTGAGTAGAGGGTGAGAGGAGAAGAAAGTGGAGAAATATGTGTGCATGTACTCTGTGTTTTGGGAGAAGACAGAACGGGATTGACGGTGAAAGGGAAGGCACAATTGGTTCTGGATTCTTAGCTATGCCTGACTGCTGGCAGCTGATTGGCTAAGGGGTGTCCATGCAGTCAGACCACAGCTGTTATAAAACCAACCTCCACTGTGGAAAGCCCTGCTGCCTAGCAACCATCAAGCGCAATTACAGGAATGGACGACACCAGCAGAATGCAGCGCTCTAGAGGGATGGAGGGATGGATGAGCCACTCAGAAGGGAGGAGAAATTATATTTACTGCCAATGAAGCAGCAATTTTCTGAGTGTTCTTTTTCATGAGATGTATACTGCACATTTCACTGTGTTTTACCCATAATCTGACATCTAGCTTCAAGAGAACATTCATAGTGAGGGAATGCAATGGGAAAATGCTAATGCTTCAAAAAGAGTAATACCTCTGCACTTTAGGGTACTTCATCTCTGAGATGACATTGGTGGCTTCTGTTTGTCTGTGTTTCAGATCAGGTGGCCACATGTTGTCTACCCAGTCGACTAGATCCACCTGTGAGGAAGTTCAAAAACTGCACCATTAGCCATGCAACACAGTGTTGTTAGTCATATGTTCTTTGGAGGTGGCAGCGGTTTTGTGACCTTCACATAACCCTTCATAATGTAATACAGAGTGCCGTGTTAATTTACCACAGTGGGCCGCTTGATGAGGTTCTCCAGCTTAGTGTGGCTGAACTCTAAACTGATGACATTGAAGAGTTTGTCCCGCTCTTCCTCTGGTGTCTCATAATAGCGGACAAACTGAGCCATGCTCATCTCAGAGCCTTTCTGAGTGCTCACGTCCATAACATCCACAGATCGACGACTGCCTGCAAGCAAAAACCAGAACACAAATTGAAATTAACATAATAGCACTTCTACTTTCATTTAAAATCTAATATCATCTGCTTGTAAGTCGTTATAAAATAATGTAGTATGCCTTTGACACATTTACATAGACAACAAAGGCTACTGTTGGCAGATTTCATCATGAACAATTGCAGCAATTCTAATATTAATGAGAGCTGTTCTATTATTCACCACCTTCACCACTAGATGGGGCAACAACCTCCCAATCTTGTGCCGACCTCACTTCCTTCATACTTCACTTGGCACTTGACACAAATGTATTAGAATATATATTTTTAATAATTGCATTTTGGGATTGGCTGATCATGGTATTTTCTATAGTAAAAATCATGGGGGGGAAATTAATATAAGCTAATAGATGGAAAAAGGTGCAGCCTTTCCATATATCTATACATATGGGTATATATATCTATATATCTGCATCTATAGGTGTGTATATGCATGTGAAATGCATAAATACACAGAAAACTGGACATGCACACATACGTACACACACATATTATAAAATGATGCTATGGTGTATCAGGTGGTATAGATAGATAGATAGATAGATAGATAGATAGATAGATAGATAGATAGATAGATAGATAGATAGATAGATAGATAGATAGATAGATAGATAGATAGATAGATAGATAGATAGATAATTTTGTGTGTGCGCTGTGCTATTTTCAAAGTACTTACCAACTAAACCTTTAATTTCACTGACAGTAAATTCTGGATCAGGCATTCTATATAAATTGGAGAGAGAGAGAGACGGGTGATACACTCCATTGATCTATTCCGGGTGATACTACAAGGTGAGGTAACCTAAATATTGCCTACAACAAACACTGGGGATAATTAACACCAAGACCACTGTCAAAGATGTTGCATAGTTACATACTGTAACTGATTATTCATGACAACTGTCCGTAAAGTGTTGCATTTTCAATAATACATGGCCTCTTACCTGATCCCTAGGCCGTCTTTCTGTCTGAAAACGAGTGGAGTCCTGAGAGCCTCTCTCTGAACATATTCATACGTGAATTCTGTAAGGCAGTCAGTCGTGTGTTTCAGTCAGACGCGTTGCGCGAACATGTGTTTCTTGTGGCTATGATATGCATATCACGAATCAGAAGGGAAATGTTACGTGTGTTACCTTTACCCTCCATCGTGTGGACAAAGTTTGCATTATAACCATTGCTGGCCAGTTTTTCCTCTAGACTGAACCCTCGGATGTTGGTGATCTCTTCGACGTCAGACAGGTCCTCGTTTTCGTCGTACATTCTCCGGCAGATGGAGCGCTACCGTTGAACACGGGAATAGATTAGCGACACATGACAACAAACACAACGAAACGCGCGTGGAAAGCCAAGCTATGCGACTTGTGTATCACTCCGTCAGTCTGTGACTGCGTTACAATGCGAACGTTGGATTACACAAAGAACCTCAATAACACACCGGTCCAAAAGGTCCTATTCTGGGGGGTTTTGGATAGCACTGCCGTAACAATGATTTGGCTGATTTCGTGACGTTGGGTGCAATAAACATTACACAAACACTAGTTATTACAAACAGGTAACGTCAATCGTTAACGTTATAGCGTCATTACATATTCATGTTTCAGGGTGTCGGTGCCCTATATCCTATGATTATGAGAATATTGCTTTATCTACCGTTCGCCCGCTGAACTATCGCAACATATATCAGTTACAACGTCAATAATGTGATGTTAAACGTTGTTGTTGTTGTTGTTGTTGTTTTCACATGACCGCTACGTTCAAGAGCACCGCGGACCTGACGAATACAGTTGCACAACAATACCAGCTTAGCTAACTAGTTAGCTCGCTGCCAGTCCCGCTTCATGCGCTAGGTCTACAAACGGTAACATGCTACACACCAGCCTGCGTCCGGGTTCAGCGCCCGTTCCCGTGGTCTGCGCCATCGTCGGCTGTGGACGTTTCCAGTCACTCACTTTCGGGAAAACATTGTACGTTTAGCGAAAGAAATACTTAGCGAACGCGTTTCTGGTTCAAAACAAGGAAACCATGTCTGTGTTGTATTACGTCATCGCTACCAAGAGAACCAAAACAGTGCTCGACAACGTCATGGCGTGTCATTTCACTCAATTACAACTGCTTTAATACATATGTATGTATTATTATTAAACACGACGAATCACATTATACGGGTCAACGTCTGTTTCACGTCGACAGAGAAACACGTTACTCTGACCCGTGTATCCGAATAAC
>OMOT01042793.1:0-12988 GCA_900312575.1 Acanthochaenus luetkenii | reverse complement strand
GGGGGTGGTGTCGCACGGTGTCGTTGTTTCCCTTTAACCAAACGACCCACGTATTTCACTTCGCCCTGTTGTCGCCGTGTGGACGGACCGCCGGTGGAGCCCGACGGGTTTTAGGTCGTGTCCTCCCCCACTGTGTGGGTCTTAACGCCCGACGGTCCAGCTGGTTGACCGTTTAATTATCACCGACTGAGCCGATTATAAGACTTAGCGACGGGTTTTGTGGTCGGAACCGTTTGGCGTCTTTACCCGTCGTCCTCCTCAACCTGTGGACTTCAAACGAAGAGGACATTTATTTGCTTAACTTGATTTCCGGGATTTCCTCCATTGACCGATCAGGCACCGGACTCGGACCCAGGCCCCGGACTCGGACCCAGGCCCCGGACTCATCCCCAGCCTCGCGTTTCCATATCGGTTCTTGTTAGACGTCATGGGAGATACCAGTGAGCGAAGCAAACCCCCCAGTCTGCCTCCCCGGTGTCCCTGTGGATTTTGGGGGTAAGAGTCGAGTCTAAACTCGCTAACGTTCCACCGAGCCGAGAGGAAGCGTTAGCTAGCTGGGTGTAACAAGCCCACCGGGGTTAGCTAGCTGGGTGTAACAAGCCCACCGGGGTTAGCTAGCTGTGTGTAACAAGCCCACCGGGGTTAGCTAGCTGGGTGTAACAAGCCCACCGGGGTTAGCTAGCTGGGTGTAACAAGCCCACCGGGGTTAGCTAGCTGGGTGTAACAAGCCCACCGGGGTCAGCTAGCTGGGTGTAACAAGCCCACCGGGGTTAGCTAGCTGGGTGTAACAAGCCCACCGGGGTTAGCTAGCTGGGTGTAACAAGCCCACCGGGGTTAGCTAGCTGGGTGTAACAAGCCCACCGGGGTCAGCTAGCTGGGTGTAACAAGCCCACCGGGGTCAGCTAGCTGGGTGTAACAAGCCCACCGGGGTTAGCTAGCTTGTCCGAACCCATTGTTGTTGTTCTGTTGTGCAGGCCGACGGTGGGGGTTGGGGAGTTGAGTAATGCCCCTTTAGCTTGAGAACGGGTTGACGTTCTAACGTTACCGTTCGAGAACGGGTGGAACGTTCCACCGTTTTCCAGGTTTTTAAACACGTTCCCGTCGTGTTGAAAGTCAGACGTCATTGTGTAGCGATACCGTGTTTTAACGGGTTGGGATTCGGGAGATGACGTGTCCCAGATTAATTATTAACTGCGAGGTTCTCTTTAAACCGGCCCTGGTTTTTGTATCGTCTTAAAGAGCAACGAGTGAAACAGCTCGGTCACGTTCTGAAACTGTGCTGGTTCTGTCTCGTGTGTGTCACCTCTTCCTCTCTGTCTTGTCAAGTGGTGGATGCCTTTTGAATACCGGATGTGAAAATAACTACAGTAACCCTACAATAAGTGTCACAAGATACAGTACACATGTCACAGCGACACTGTGGGTCCTTATATGGATGTTGTAGTCCTACACCAGGAGACAAACCGGTACCACGAAGTGCTGTTATCTCGTCACTGAGCCCCACAAGCCCCTATGGGAATATCACAGGAATATGATCATGATTTTTGTTGTTGTACGGTGGTGACAGTCTGCTCTTTAGAGATACAGCCCAAACAAATCCACCTATTTTGAGGTATTATCCAAGCAGAACACTGTCACCTGATCGTCCCCCTCCCCCTCTACATTCGTTGGCTTTATATTGTGGTGTTCAGTAAGCAAATCCCACCTGTCAATGTCAGGTGACACAAATGGCAGCATTGTGTTTACTGCCTCAGGGGAACACCTGGCCTCGGGCCTCTGGCCGTCCAACACAGGCTCTTAAATCCATATCAATACGGTTTAGTATAGATTAGAGCATTTTAAGTGTTGAACTCCGCTTTAGAGGTTTTGAAAATGTTGGAAGGCCATTACTGATAACAGCTGATATTTTGTGCCAAAATGCAAAATCTTTAGATTTGATTATTATATCCAAAAAATGACAGTTTTCAGTGTTTCCACCAAGGATTTTGTTCTTGCCCGGGTGGAAAATCCTCTGAAACAGCCCAGTATCGGCCCAATATATCACCAAACCAATATATCTGTTATAGGGGTTGTGGTGTGTTTTCTGTTTTCTCTTGGTTTGGCTTATCTCCTTTTTGTTTTTGCTCTGCATACTACTCTGAGTAACCAGTTTTGTTAGACGCGCCTTAAAAAAACATTTGACTTGGCTGTGCCCACTTCCTTTAGTGGGCATAGTAGAGTACTCCAGCTTATTATCCTAATTACAGTGTCAACTGTGTTGGAGGGTGGGGTCAGAGTACATGACTCCTGATTTCTCATCTCATTAGCTGATATTCTGTCTACCATAAAATGCATACCTTTTTGTGTGGCCCTATTTCAAGTAAGCACGGCACGGTGGCTTAGTGGTTAGCACTGTCGCCTCACAGCAAGAAGGTTGTGGCTTCAAATCTCCCCTGGCCCTTTCTGTGTGGAGTTTGCAGGTTCTCCCAGTGTTCGCGTGGGTTTCCTCCGGGTGCTCCGGTTTCCTCCCACAGTCCAAGACATGCGAATAGATATGTTTGTGTGTAGTATATGATGTGATGTACTATGTATATGATACATGCGATGTAAAGCCCTTTGAGACATGCTTGTATAAAAGGGCTATATAAATAAAACATGATTGATTGAACCATATCGGGATGAATTCAGGCTACCGATTTGGCATAGCATTGTTTGATAAGAGAGCAACCTTTTGTACAGATATGAAACAAGATTGCTTTCTGTTTATATTTGCATTTTGAGTAATACAACAGCATTAGTCTAAGCTAACTGCCATTGGTACATAGTGCTGTCATACTAACTGAAATTTCAGTCCTGCTTCAATACGGTTGCAACAGATTTAATTCAGTAAACATTCAATACTTACACCAAATGTTTAAATGTCATTCCAACGTCGCCTCCAGAGGGTGCATTATGTGCAAACTGGTATAGTTAAAAGAAGAAAGGGATGAGTTTTGTACCATAACTAAATGAGGATTGACCAGTGGATCAGTAGCCTTTCAGAGTAGGATCTTAGAGGGCATGTTGTGGTGTAAAATGACAGGCAATCAGATTTACATTATATACAGGTGCTAAATCATTAAGAGCTTTTGTAGATAATTAAAATAACCCTATAATCAATTCTGACAGAGGGAGCCAGTGCAAGTCACATAAGAGGTGTTATGTGGTTCCTCATTAATGTCTAAGACCTTGGCAGTAGCATTTTGTATAACCTAGAGCTGTGTAATTTCTGCTTTTGGCAGGCCAGTATAAAGTGCATTGCAGTAGTCTTACTAGTCTTAAGGCAGCTGGTTATAAAAGCATGAACAAGCTTCTCTGCAATCTGTTGAGTAAGAAATTGTCTTAAGTTTGGCAATATTATGTAAATGAAAAAAAGGCAGTATTGGTCAAATAACTAATGTGTGTTGAAATAACATCAGTTTAAAATAATACCAAGGTTTCTTACTTGTAATCAGGTCACAAAGATACCAGATTGCCTAATTTGGGAAGAGTAATTTGGACCCACTAGGAAGATGTCTGTTTTGTCTTCATTTAACTTCAGAAAGTGTATTGCTATCCAGTTGTTTATGGCAGTTAGAGTGGAAAGAGTACCTGGGTCATCAGGATTTACGGAAACTTATATCTGAATGTCGTCAGCATAGCAATGGAAATCAACCTTGTATTGCCTGATAACAGTACCTAGTGGGAGTGTATTGAGGGAAAATAGTAGAGGACCTAGCACGCTACCGTGAGCCACACCATAGTTGGTACCAATTGTTTCTGAGACATGCTCACCAAGTAGAATAGTTACTGTAAATACAATTACAAAACAAGTGTGCAATTGTTTCTTACTCCATAGTACAGAAGCTACAGTTTACATTACAAATGTATTTTGAAGTGACATTTCAAGAACTCTGATGAAGAATTTTGTATGAGACGTCTCTCACTTAATTAGTAATTGGATACTTATGTGGATTGATTCAGACACATTGCCATTTTATACAGTTGTTTTTAAAAAATAAGACTGATTCCTCCAAATAAAATTATGAAACAGGAGTGGGGGAGGTGCAGTTGAGAATCTCTACTGATGTAAATGATTATTGTGATGTCATATTGTGCTATTGGGAGTTGTTTTGTTAAAAGCAACTTCTCTACCGGTTCATTTTTCTATTCTTTCCCCTGTATCTAAACTCCAGTTGACTGTTGCCAGGATCACGATAAGATTTCAGTCTTTGTGAGTCTTTGACCACTTCACACTACAGGAGTCTGGCCAGACTGGAATGACCAAATCAAACATACAAATAATCTTGTCATGCTCCACCAGGAGGCCAAAGTCTCCAGTCCTGAGACCACCAAAATCTAATCAATTGTTCCTTGGACCAAGGCCTATCTGTCGACCAAATTTCACAGAAATCCGTTTATGAGATACCCTGTCAAAGACAAACACACAGATAAACTAAATAATACACAACGGAGGTAGAAAAAACAAAACGTGTAGGCCTGTCCTGCTGCATTGGTCACACAGCTCCTGTAGGCACAATGATCTGAATACCCTACAGACTTCCAGCCTCTGTGCTATTGACGGGGCTCACTGCTGACAGAAATGGCTCAACCTAATGTATTGTGTTGCTCTTAATGTGAACATGTGGCACATCTGGGCGGCAGTAGCTCAGGAGGTAGAGTTCCCGCCCCGCAACTGCAAGGTCGGCGGTTTGAGTCCAGCTCCTCCCGGGAAGAAAAATCTGTCGTAGTGTCCTTGAGCAAGACACATAAACCCCAAATTGCTCCCATTGAGCAGGTTGGCTCCTTGCATGGCTGCCTCCGCCAATGGTATGACATGTAAGTCGCTTTGGATAAAGGCGTCTGCTAAATGCTGTAATGTAACATGGAAGAGCGGTCCAGAAGTTGAGGGCCAGACATAACCTACCTCAGGGAAAGGCGAAATCACCAAGAAAACTAGAAGATATGAAGTGTACATTTCCAAAATGCTAAATGTCCATTTAGGAGAAGAAAATCATTACCTGAAGTTCACCAGCCAATATCTCTAAAATATAGAAGTCTCATTATTGTGTCAACCATGGACTTAATTTATGCACTGTTATTGAAAAAATGTTTGAATTTTGAGATATCAGTAATTCTTCTGATGATGGTTGTTTCATTTTAGAACGGAAGTTGTAATTTCCATGTGGGATGAGATTAGATGCTTTTTACAGACTATTAGCAGATCTGAAATTGTTTGCTTAAAGAGTAACTAAACTCCAAATACTTGGAAATTTTTGAGCAACGATGTTGGATTCTACAGATTGTTATAAATCCACATGGCGACTTCCCTCTACTGATTGGCTGACCCGACCGCCGGCCAAGTATAATAAATGCACGAGAGTTGGTGCGGAGACGTCAGCAACACTTCATAACACTGTACATGTTGACACACATACTGCACAAAGGGACTACATTAGGAAAAAAAGAAAAATCACAATTGTAATATAGAGAACAGAAATTTCATGGCTATGATGGGTTAAAAAAGGCAGTGTTAGTTCATGAAAGATGTTTTGCACCATTGTAATCATTTAGTTGGCAGATGCATCTGACTTTTTCTTGCCTGTCATGGCACTCTTAGAATAATCGACTATTCCATTTGTTGGGGTTTCAGTCGACTTTCATCTTTTTAGTCAATTAGTTTTAAAGGTTATCTTTAAAATATGTAATTGGTTATTTATTTAGGGTTAGGCTTTATTGGTGTAGTCTTTCAAATAAGAGTTGTAGAAAACTGGGAAGCTTTGAAATGTGGTAATCGACTTCTCATCCATTTTACACTTGCCAGGCGGAACTGTTGTTCATGAAACAAAATCACTAAGGGAGACAAGGAAGCGAGGACATCTGGCTGTTGACAGCTGGTGACGAAGGTTCAGCTGTGGCCAACTTTTCTCAGCTGACAAAGCTTGTCGGGCGTCCACACATCAGCCGAGTTGCCCTGGTCGCTCAGCTCTATAGGAAATGAATGGACTTCCGGTGACTTGTTGCTCACAGTGTGATCTCAATGGTTACTGTTTGTTAATTCCCAACCCACAAATGGACACACACACACTTGACAGTAGAGACTAAGTCAACAGGCAGCAGCAGTTGCTCGTTTCTCACAGTAAAATAATCTACTTTATTACAACCTTATGCTCCTTCCTTTAGTGACTTCTGGCATCTCCCTCTCCCCCGCCGGTGTGTGTTTGCTATCCTCACGCTCCGTTGTCACTTCCTGCCATCCTGCCTTCAACTTGTTATGACACACTTCCGATAGCCATGGCAACTGCAGAGGCCCGAACGCCAGAGTGCAAAAAAAGGAACTATAATTTGTGCTTTAAAAAAAAGAAGGGGTGAGAGCCTACTAGTGTTGCTCTAGTAATGGGAAAAAGTACAGTGATACCTGATTTGATAAAGGGTAATATACCAGTTTTTCTTGAATTTGGTAGCATAAATTGACACGCACGAGCGTCGGCCTATGTAAAAATGTGTTCATTTACACATAGGGGAAGTTTGCTTGTTGAATTATTTCATGCCATTGTATTAGAATCAAAGCTATTTTACTTGGGCTGGTGTCAGGCTCAAAGTCAAAATGTTGGTATTGTGACAACACTTGCAGTAAGTTGAAACCTGTCTTGGATGTCTGAGGGGGCGGGTGGTTGAGGGTAGGTATGCTATTTGGGTTATCAAGTGGCAGCTTCCCATCAGTAAAAAGTAGCATAATCATTGTCACTATAATTTGTCTCTGAGAATAAAGGGCCAGCTTTCCTTTAGTGGAAGTCCTGCTATTGAGAGTTCCTTCATCCAGTCGCTGAGTTTTACTTTTTTCTCATCTCCTCAGGTCCAGTAAAACCATGAACCTCTGCTCCAAATGTTTTGCTGGTAAGTCTTTCTTGGTCACTTAACGCACTGTTTCTCAAATGACGATGATGAGACGCGATCTACTTTATTTATCCCTGATGGAAATTTGCATGTCATCCTGCTGCAGAGATTTCAGAGAGAAAAAAACCAAGGAAAAATATGTGAGACATGAGCAAAAAAAGACGACCAAAAAGAGAATGTGGTCAAAGCTAAACATTGACCAGAAAAACAATACGTTTACATCAACAGCAGCGAATCTGTCTATGACCATATGGTTTCTTGAAATCTTCCAAGTGTCCTATAGTGGTTGGTTATAGTCTATTTTTGTCTATAAGCCTTTACATTTTAATATTCAGCTGGTTATTTTTCTTCACCAGGCATGTCAGTTATCATTGGGGGGGAAAACAATTTGTCCTTTCTCTAAAATTGCTTCTTAGCATGCTTATCATTCCTCTTTGACAGCCAGGGACACAGCTAGCTGCAGTTTGAGGCTAGGCGTGCCAGTTGATTTCAGTGAGGAATGCTAACGATGTTGAGAAGCCATTTTAGGGAAATGGAAGGACAACTAAAGGGTTTCATTCCCAAATGAGATATCCACCATTTGGGTTTATGTCTAAACTTGTAAGATGTTAGAAGATGTTGGCATGAAAGAATAGCACATTAGGGTTGATCTTTTTTTTAAAAACTTATCAATAATCACAATAGCTTTGCTTAGACTCATGAATTTTAGGTTTCCAAAATGGGTATCTAGCGTTTTGTTATGAAACCCCTAATGTGACAAGTGTCTGGCAAAGAAAAATACCCAATAAAAATGTCAAGGTATGCCTGTAAGTTTTCTCATTGACTTCTACAGTTTGTTTTCAGAGGATGGGTTGAGGGTGCGCTGGAGCCCTGGCGGTGGCCATGGCAACCGGTGAATATGGCAGACAGCGAGGACTTACGGGCCCCGCTTTGAGTCTAGCATCACAGACGGCAGTAGTGCTGAGAATAGATTCAATACATGGAGGCTGAGAACAAATGGGTTAGCCCACGTGTGGAGGGGAAGCTAAAAACTAGGCTGCCTGCTGTCCAGTGCTGTCTAGGCTTCAAGCTATGGAAGAGCAGCAGTGTAGTGGACTGAGTAGGCAGACCGTCCTTCAATCGGAGGAGTCTGATTCAAACCCCGTATCAGCAAGCATTAACCTTGCTGAATGGTCTTTGAGCAAGACTGAATCCCTACCAGCTCCAGGGCTGCTGCTCTGTAGCTGACCCTGACCTCTGACCTCTCTGTGGTGGGGGGCAAGAGAAAACTGAATTTCCTCATGGATCAATAAAGTCTCACATTATTACTATCATTATACTAAGAGGTCTGATGTGCAGGTCAGTCATCTGAGGTGTGCCATCTGTCTTTCTCTTTACCTCCCTCTCTGTCTGTTTCGATCTATTTCTCTGTCCTGTTTCTATATTTCTGTCTTTGCTTGCTTGCTTGTCCTTGACCACAGATATCCAGAAGAAGCAACCAGGGGAGGACTGCACCTCCAAGCCTATCCAAAGCACTGGGAGTAGCCAATCCCCTGTCTTCAGTAGCGAGACGAGCAGTAGCAGTAGCCAATCCCTATTGTCGTCACTGCCCTCTAGCTCTGAGCAGCCGCCAGCTGAAGAGCCCTCGCCTACGTTTCCCAGCACAAGGGAAGGTAAGATGGGACAAATAACGTATTCATGCTCAAAATGATGCCATTTTAGGAAGATGTTTTTGAAATGATTACCACCAAGTACTGTAGTAGAAAAAGATAATGGGGTTAGAAAATTACCCATGTCTCTTAAGTAGAACCTACAATTTGCAATTATTAGCAGTAGTAGTAGTAGTAGTATTATCCTGGGGTTTGATGTTCTAAATCCTGTTTCAGAGGCTTTTCCACCCTGCTAAGAATAAAAGTCTGGATGAAACACTAATACTTGTACTTAAATTTTTTTTATTACATAATTGTCACATTTACAGATATTAAACATTGCCACAAAATGTCAGCTATCGGCAGCTTCAATCCAAAAATATCTGTATTCGTATTGGCCTTCAAAATCCTGTATCGGTCAGACCCTATTAATTATGGTGCCATTTTAGGATTATCTTACATGGAAAATGGCCTGACATCATCCCGTTTCGTTGTTATTCTTCATATAGATAGCAGGAGAGAAGAGTAGGAGAAACACAGGAGATAAAGCTCTGGTGGGATTCGATCCCAGGCTATGGTGGTTTTTGGGGGGTTTAGTTACTCTTTAAAGTTTAGGAATCATTGAGTACAGCATAAAGAGATACATTGACCTGCGATGTGTGGACGACGATTGCAGTGGATTCCTATGTGACTAACAGCACATTACCACAGAGGCCTGGCAATTGCTGTCTCACATCTCCAAATTAGTTTTCCTTTGGGGACATAATTTGCAGTCAAAAAGGTAATAATATATTGCAATATATCCCATCGAAATACTCTGCATATCGCACATCATTAAAATGTGCAATAATACGTACTGTGGCTCAAGTATCTTGATAATATCATATTGCGGGGCCTCTGGTGATTCCCACCCCTAGATAGTGGGGTGCTGAACCACTTGACCATCCCTAGGTACAGAGGAAACATTACTTAAAGTGCATTGCAGAGCACTTCAAGAACACAAGTCATTTAATGTTGTGCCCCATCTTAAATAGTTTCTTAAATGAAGTGAAATAATCAGCTAGTGGATTGACATAATGCCACTTGTTCGCAAGGCAGTTGGACTCGTTTGAAGACATTTCTTGAATCAAGTGATGCTATCTTGAATTAAGGCAGATGGCTCTTCTTGTTTCAAGATAATGTACCACAATTGCCAGAACACAGATGATATGAAAAGTGACTTCAGTCTGTACTTTAGGAACAAAAGCAGACTTCCTCATACATATCAGTGGTATTGAAGGAAAATCCACCCTCAAATACTCGTACACCATTATATATATATCAATGTGTGATGTTCAGTATGTGTTGTAATTTACCTTTTTTTGTTGTATCCACTTTCCCTCAACCGGCCTCCTCTACTTCTACATCAGTTAGTACATTACATTATGGCATTTAGCAGACGCTTTTATCCAAAGCGACTTGTATATCATCATACCGTTGGCGGAGGCAGCCATGCCCCGGGAGGAGCTGGACTCCAACCTCCAACCTTGCGGTTGCTGGGCGGGAACTCCTGAGCTACTGCCACCCCAGTTAGTGATTTCCTACATTTCCCAGAATTACTTTCTACAACCCCCAGAAATCTCCCCTGGACTTGTTACATCCAGCTCGGTTTTCCGTATAGATGAGAGAGCAATAAAGATAACGATAGTAATGTCAAGAGACTGATAAGAGTTTCCAGTTGAGAAAAAGCGAGAGTTGCGCCCCTTACTCAAAACACAGCGGCGTTGCATTGTGGACTAGGAGGCCACTGGCGGTGGAGAAATTGGTCTCTCTCTCCTTCTACGATGGATTTCTCCCTGTATGATTGTTGAACGTCGGTGCAAAATGGCGGCTCTAGAAAGAAGTCCTCGCTCTTTGAATCTGAGGGACTGACACCAAAACCTGATGTTTACCGTTGATGTTTTCGATCGTTGAACATTTTTCTCCTATTAAACTCCATAGTAGCTGTGATGGAAATATCTCGAAGTGACATCACGTCGTCTACATTTGCCAATTATCCATGGGAATAGGAAAAATACACCACCAAACAACAAAAGGGACCCAGGAATGCAAGGTACATCGCCAATAGCTGTTCTTTTAATAGTGTTAGTGTTTTAGGGTGGATTTTTCCTTTTTTAGTGTTCAAGCTCGGCCCAGTCTTAATCCTAGAGAGCATGCGGTGCTGCCGTCTACCTTCAGAGTGTTGCAGTGGCAGAATCGCAGTAACTAAAGTAGTACCACAGTGCACGCTGACGCACATCGTACAGGGACAACAGGACCTTGCATATAGTGCACGGGTGCAGTGCATTACATACAATAGATGACACGTATCACTCTACACACATACAGCATTCAGAGAGCTTGGCAAAGATTGTTATGCTGAGTAAGACTGTGCTCTTAACGTACAGCTCTGCCCAGACAACATTTGTTTGTGGTCAAACCAGAGCCACTGATGGAAATGTATAGTCAGGTTGGTCTGTAGATGCACATGGACAGACAATCCAGGTACTTGCAGGGTATAGCTCACTTGCCAGCAAAGCTTCCAGTCTGTGTTTTATTGCCAGTTAGGATTACATAGTTCTCACTGTTGATACTGTCTGGCGTTGACAGCAGAGACAGCTAAATATGTAAAAGTCGACAAGGCCAACAAAAATACAAATGTTTAGATTTCGTTCGCTGACAAGCTACGAGTTGGTACTGGTATATACCTTGTTCGTTCATGTTTTGTCTTGTTTTTCTCTCCTCAGGCCCACCTCTCTGTCTTTTTGGGCACCATATTGCTTCCACCTGTCTAGAACTAAAAAGGGCTTCAAACATGCTTCAGAAATTGTAACAATGTTCTTAATAACATCACAAATGTAAGATCCCCAACATTTTTTCAGTATGAGTTGACATGAAATGGAAAACTTGTTTAGGACATGGAGTTAATATGGCAGGCTGTGCCATGTTTAGGAGCCCTACTCACGACTCTAATGCCAACAGTTTACATCCATCAATAGAAGTCCCTTCTGCTCTACATAATGCAGAACTAAATGATGGATGTTGATATGATGTACATGTTTCATTCCAAATTGCTTTGTATTCATTTTGACAACAAAACTTTTATTCACAGATGGCCCCATTTACAATATTGTTCCTGTTTGCTGTAAAGGCACTACAGGGACTCAAAGCCTCAATATTATCCCACCATGGTATACACGTTAATGTCTCCAATAATTATATCTCAAATGGTGGATATGAAGAGTTTTGCTCCGAAATGAGATCTCAACCAATTAAAAAAAACGTGGCACACTTACTCTTACAAAATGATTGATGGCACAAAATCTAAACAAATTATGGTGTTTAACCAAAAAAAAAAAGGATATTAGGTAACTTGTGTCCTTGGTTGGTCAAAATGACAACACTTCAGAGATATTGAATGATGAACTTCTGGTAGTGATTTTTAAATCCAAAATGGATGTATGACATTTGGGAATATAACTCCTTCATATCTCATTTTGGAGCAAAACTCCTAAAATGTCTTTTCATTTTCCATCTGCAGGCGTATCATGCACAGAAACAGCCCAAGGCACACTCTGCACACCCACAAAGCGTCCTCGTGAATCAGGTACAGTCAGCTTCTTGTTCCTGCGCGTAGCTCTGCATGATCCTGCCCCGCTTTGAGTCTTAACTGTTAACCCCCACGGTTTCTTCTCAGCCTCCGGGCCAGAAAGTGAGGCAACGCCAGAGAAACAACCACGGACAGAAGAGAAGGCGGCAGGCAGCGAGGAGGCCCACGGGGTACCCAAGCAGAAAAACCGTCGGCGTTGCTATCGCTGCCAAACCAAACTAGAGCTGGTACAGCAGGAACTGGGCTCCTGTCGCTGTGGTCAGTACCCAACAGATCAGTGCTGCTCTCTAAAGCAGTGGGTTTCAATCGGGTTCCACCGTGACCCAAGAGTCTGCAGGTTTTCATTCCAACGAAACCCTACAGCAGACTGATAGTAGACTGATAAGACGGGTGTATTTTTATATAAATATTTTTGCCTAGTGCAGCTTCAAGACCTTTTCTGAATCATTAGGGTCCAGTGGTAAACTCGGCATACGGATGATGCACCAAGCCACACTTCAATAAAATGTCAACTTTTAGAACTTGTTCACCTGTTGTTCCTGCAACCTTCCTCCACTGAAATACACACTGGGGGTTGGAAGCAAGCAGTGCAAATCCATGTTATTGAGAAGGTCAAGAGTCTTGTTCCGAGACGTATGTGTGCTGTATGTTTGCCGATCAGCAAGGCGAGGCTAACCTACCAGAATCTGCAATGGAGGTTGACTCCCATACATGGAAAGACGGAACATTTATCGGGGCTACCTCCTCCCTAACCTTTCTTTCTCCCTCCCAGGCTATGTGTTCTGCATGCTTCACCGTCTACCCGAGCAGCATGACTGTCTGTTCGACCATCTGGGCC
>OMOT01042781.1:0-12294 GCA_900312575.1 Acanthochaenus luetkenii | reverse complement strand
GGATAGAGGCAGGACACAGGGCTTTTTCAATGTTAGGTGTAGAGTGGAGTATGCATGATGTATAGATAGACCTGTACTCCTGCCACAATCGCTGAAATCTCCTTCAAAGGAGAGAGAGAGAGAGAGAGAGCGAGAGAGAGCGAGAGAGCGCGAGCCCGACCAAATGCCAATCAATCTGATGCCAACTAACAATTCTTTTTACTATATTACTGTGTGTGCATGTGTGTGTGTCTGGTGGTGCGTACGGATCAAAAGCTTTATTATGAATATTGATTTTCTGCCTACAGGAGGGACCCTTGATATTAATTCATATTGATCTCTTGAATACAATACCTGCTTTTTATTTATGAAACTCATTCCACGGGCAGCTTTCATGTGTAATTTGCTGTTGGTTTTTGTGTAGTGCTATGTGGAGAGAGAGAGAGAGAGAGAGAGCGAGAGAGCGAGAGAGAGAGCGAGAGAGAGAGAGAGAGGGAGAGAGAGAGAGAGATCGAGAGATCCTGTGTACCTGTACACTGTGTTTTTGTATGTCTGTGATGTGAAAAATAATAGTCTTACAGAAAATTAATCCAGAATCGAATATCAATTCTGTCATGACAATGTGTGGGATCTCAACAGTAAATCTCTCTCTTTCACTCATTCACTCCTTTCCCAATTTCCTCTCTTATGCCTCACTCCTATGTCTCTCCTTCTCCTTCTTCCTCCCTCCCATGACTCCTTTTTATTTTTCTCCCTTTTCCCCACATCCCTTTACAACCCTCTCTTTCTATCTCCCTCTTCCCCCACAGTGTCTCTCCTCTCTCTCTGTGGAATGATAAAACACATATCCTCTTTACTCACCCCCCTCCTCCTTTCAAGCATGCTAACATGGCCTGGTACTGTACAGCAGCTCTCTGATGCTCCTCGTCACAGGAAGAAAGCTCTAAAGTCACGCCAGCGCTTTTTATACTGCACATGTCTATGCACTCAGCCTCAGGCTCGAAGGTAGCCTGAGGGCAACAAGATAAATATATACATTAGTACATAATCAATTTAGCCTTTGGTTAATGTCAAGGTTTGCCTGCTTCACAATATGGCTGCATGGCATGCAACTTCAAAGAGACAAAGTAATTAGAAAGGACACACTAATATGATTCCAAATAAATATAATGTATCCATTCCACTAGAGTATAGATATAGATTTAAAAAAGAAAAAAAGGAAAAGATAAGTAAGATGTATTTATTTTAGGGGCATTTTGATGGTGAGATTATGGACAAAACCCTTTTTACACACTTTATGATCATGAAATAATAGATGATTATAGCAACATTGTGCAAAAAAACACTGTAAATTGTAATTAATTGTACTCCAAAAGTAAATTAAGTCGGACTACATCACTGACTTTGAGCAATTTATTCAACCTGGATTTAGCTTTTGAACCCTGATACTCACACATAGGCAACCGACCTCTAAGTTGCAAGAGATCATCGCAGAGGAACCTTTGTTCTGAAGGGCTACGTGACCTGTGCGTGTGGCAGCATAGAGGCGACATCATCAGCGAGGCAGCATTAGCTGTAGCTGCATTTTGGGGCTTTATTGGAACTTTAATGGGATCGTCGTCATGATACTAAGGCCAAGGATTTTGTGTGAAAGTTTGAGCCACCGCGGAGCAGACATTTGGAATCCGCACGCTACAACACAATGCAGGTCTGTAGTTTAGTAAGTCGGCGTCTGGGATGCTAGTATTGACCAAAGCCATCTAGCGTCCCTCTGGGGCTAGCTGAGTGAGGTGAGCACTCTCTGTGTCAGATCGGGCTTATGTTCGGGTAAGAAAGCCACAGGTCCATTTCGGAACGGGTCCAAAAAGTTGGACCCGTGAAGACCTCTAATAAAATGCCATCTTTTGCTAGTGGGCTGAAATGTGTACAGTGTGAAAACCCGTCAGGATTACTCAGCATGGCTGCAATTATAGATGAGTGTTACAAAAGTGCAACCAGCCGAGAGTGAGAAATCTTCATGCTCTATAATCGAAAGGACGTGTGTCTGTTGGAGGTTTGCCCTGAAACCAGATGAGGCCCCGAATAACAGGGTGTAATAAATAACAGGATAGCTGTTGAAACAGTGTCTGGAAATGTTCTATTATTTTTTTAAATTACTTTCATCGCTGTGACATTTCTATTTTCTTTTTTCTGTTATCTCCATAGTTCTGATTGGTGGATCGGCAACACTGCACCCGCTCCCATTGGCCAGCTGGCTGACCATTGCCCTCTGCTGCTTCCTGCTGCTGCTCTACAGATGATGAGCACTTGCCTGAGCACTTGCCACGACGTCACCCGTCTGCTCTGACAGACACTGCCCTGACTCTTCTCCCCAGCCCTCCCCCTCTTTTCTGCTCAACCGCTCTCCTGCATTCCCGTTCTCTATCCATCCCTCTCCATGCATTGTCTTTCTACTGTACGTCACTTATCCATTTCACCTTTCTTGCTTGAGATAAATTGTAACACAAGGTCTTTGTCTATTTTCTCGCCCATCGCTCTCTTTGAACATTTCCCCATCCTTGAACCTTTCAGACACGGAGTATAACCAATCGATGCTCATATTTGAGGTTAACATACTTTATGATCTTTGACAGTTGAACTTCCCTCTCTTTATTTTGTCACGCTGTCCAGCCAATTAGATTGACTCCATCCACTTCCTCTTGTAGCCTATCACCCTTTCCTCTTGTCCATCAACAATTAATATGTCCCCCATGTATCTCCACTCCCTCCAACCGCCCTCCCCACAGCCTTTCCACCCCATTCCCCAGACACACCAAAGTGTCGGACACTCTACCAAAGATGACAAAGGACCTGAGGGAATAAAATGAGGGATCAGGGATTCCAGAACAAAAAGCGAGAGAGATGGAGAGAAAGGAGAAAAAATCCTTCTTTTTCACAGAAACCGCCTCCCTTCCACCCCGACCCTTGGGGCCATGGGAGCTGCTGAATGACAAAGAGACAGATGAAGAGGCTGACGAATGAATGAAAATAACAAATGAATGTCGAAGAAAGGATTCAAAAGAGATGGAGGCAAAAGAAGGGGGCTCCTGGTAGACTCTCTGCTTGCTCTCTGCTTGCCACAAGAGACGAACCTCAGCGCGGATTGTACGTGTACATTTAACTATATATATATATATTAAATATAACACAATTTTAACTAAAACACAAGTAGGATAGTGGAGGACTCTACAAAGTGAAACTAAAGAAGCACAACGTTTATACAACCTCTGCTGTTCCTTTGGGTTTTATTCTACTTATTATGTGATGTTGCGGTTTGTGAAACCGTATTCAATGTTTTTGATCTTTTGCTTTTTTGTTTAGTTTTGTTTTGGGGCGTTATAAGGGTCAAGGGCAATGGTAATTACGTTTTTGGTTAATATTTATGAGAAGATGGGATGGACACACACAGTCAGTTTTCCTTGCTGACACCACAGTCCGCCTTTCATGTTGATACTCTGACACTCTGATATGGAAGGAAAACAATGGAAGATGGATGCACTTCACCTTTCACATGTATGTTCCCTTGCCATGAACATCCCCTCACTGGACACTAGTGCAAGTGACGCAGATGTCTGGAATCAATAAACACAACAGGATTGCTCGACATCTCTCTAATGCGGAGGGGTACAAAGAGGAAAGATGGAAGGCAAGGACTCAAAAAGAAGTGTGGTATAGAAGGCGGGAAAGGGGGCTGGAGTGAGTTCTGTTGGTCAGAGCACATCTTTCTCCACAGGTTCCCTATATTGAATGTCATGTATGGATTTCCCATATGCTCACTTGTGAAAGTGAACTCAGTAAGGTCATATCAGGATGGAAAAGTTTGTCGTCGTGGGCTTGCAGTGTGGATTGCATATCAGATTATCTATCATTAATTAATCACGGTTGAATGTCTATACAGTGCAAACATTTTTCATGATCACATAGATATGATTGTGTTAAAGTTAAGAAATACTCATTCATATGTACATACTGTATCTATATAGGTTATGACACAATAGCAATTAATCTAAGATATCAGTTCCGTCTGCGGATAAATCAACTCGTACAATAAACATCACAACTTCCATTCTCTCACCATTCAGAAGCATTGGATTATAATAACCAGTGTTTTTACAATCCATACAGTTCCACAGTTACACCTGCAGCCATTTTAATCATTCATGGTATTTTTGCATTATGCTGCATCATGCTTCAAGTTCATAGTCACCAGTCTAACCAGTCTAGTAACATGCTGATCTGCTCCACTGTGCTGTACATGTATGAGTGTGCATCAGTCCTTTCCAGCACCTATTGTACCTCTGTCTGCGTCATGTCACTGTTTACGTTTTTGTTTTTTTGGTAGGTGAACATTGTATTATTGACTTTTCAAACATAAATAGTACATAGCATACAGAAATGGTGTGCCTATCTGACTTGCCTTCATAATCTGGTACTGATGGTTCTGTGTAGCTCAATGGGTAGAGCATGGTATTAACATTGCCAGCTTTCAATTCCCAGTAGGGCCTGTAGGGCATTTTGGATAAACACATGAAATGGCACAAACCATATTATCCATCAAATGGCATATATATAACATATTATATGAACAAAAGAAACCCTTTGAAACTGAAGCAAAATCTCAAGAAGAAAAAAAAGACAGTGGAAAACTATTTCCTGTATCTTGGCTTTCTTTTTCTCTTTCTACATACAGTTTGGTCAGACGGGTGTGGTTGATGGCAGTTTACCTTGTATCTGGATGATACAAACAAACTTGGAGGTGATTTTGAGTGACATCATCTATATGCCCTGGTTGCTAATTTAGCTCATTCAAATAGTCATTTTTTGTAATCTTCAAAAATGCAAGTTAAAATTGTTTACTTTTCGGGCATTTATTGGCATACTTTTTAAAAAATTCCATCCAGTTTATCCACTTGGCTAAAAGTGATATGTGTGTCAGTTTAAGTATTTAAATAACAGAATATAGACACTCCCTACCACACAAACGTTCCTCCTCTCTGGGCATCTGCTTGCACCTCTTATAGCTGAAATCTACAGATGTCAATACCCCACTCATATATTTCTAAACACATTTTGGAAACATCAATAAGCATTGGAGATGTGCATGGAATTGTATCATGCTAACTGTGAAATCATTCCTCATATTGGCTCATGCCTTCAATGGTAGTGGTAACAGAGAAAATGCTACCATTGTAATCATTGCATTTTGACATGATGCACAAATGACCATTGCAAAGTTACAGACAGAGTACTGTGGAAATCTTCAGTTGTGATGTGACTTTTGCTTAGATTTCCCAAATTGACACACTTTGTCATGTCTTTGTTGTGTATTGGCTTTATATGACAACTTATGGCTCAGTTTTTTCTGTATACAGGGGTAGACATTGTATTATCCCACTCAACTAAGGACGATGAAGTAAAAGCATTAGAAATAATTAGAAAATACTATTTGACCAACCCATGCCTATTGGTATCTTTTCTGTGGTCATGTATTATCAATTAACAAAGCATCTAAAGATGATAAACATTACTTTTTACCTTTCAGTATTGAAGTCAGTGACTGTGGCCTGATTGGAAAGCAGGTGGTGTTGTATTTGTCTACCCCTGAAACTGTATGAGAGAGCAAAGTTATTGTTGTTGTTTTAATCTCAGCAAGAATCAAGATAATTCTTCCAGACTAGCATGCACAAATCACCACAAGGGACCCTATCATCGTGCTGCTGCTAAACTGCTGCATTACCAGTTTCGTCTGTCACAAACGGAATATTTCTCGCCTCTGCAGAGCAATACTGTCATCCATGTCAGGAAATTGCCAATTTGCTACAGCTTTGGCGCACTGGTATGTAAAGGGATATGAAATAGGTGTTCTGTTTGGCCATTATGAAACCAAACCCCCACCACACCCACATGTTTTTTTGTTTTGTTAATCCGACCTTTTTTACAAGTGCGCTATCGTCATCAAATTACAGAAATTGCGTTAGACACGCCTCAAAGCGCCACCGTCCTCACTTTGCGTCGGCGTTACCGACAGTCTTGATTCACCAAATTAGGGCCCAAGGAGTGCTTGATTTAACTTCCCATTATTGATGAGCCTCCAAATGGGAAACATTGTTTTCAAACTAAATGTAAGTCGAGCACTACTCATGCTTTTTTTTATATATTTGCCCTGGTATAAACTTCACATGTTGCTCTGTCCAGTTCTATTTATTTCAGACAATATATGGCAATAAAGAAGGACCATAATGCTTTACTAATTACCATTTAACTATATTTAGTATATAACCATGCCTACTTGTAAGTGTAAAAGGACTGCATTTTGGTCATGTCTGAACTAGGACAGATATATAGTATAGTTTACATTTGAACATCCAAACTCCAAAATTATGCACTAAAAACATCAGTTTTAATCCAAGTGAGATAAGTAAAACACCAAAGAATGTATTGTTTCAGTAAAATCTTACTGAATGCTGTCATGCGATTTATTACTTCAAAATAAGGTGTGGCAATAAAAATGTGTACAAAAAAACCAAGAAAATCAAATGCTAACTTTTGTCAATCAATATCTGTCCCAGGTCACATGCCTTGGCATAAAAGGAACGAACCATGTCTTTAACATGTTGATCATCATACTGTACTGTAGCTAAGCACAGTGAGAAAGTGTAGCACAACCATCAGTTAGGATTCGATGGTTCAGAAATGTGAATGATATCACTGCAAGCACCGGAAATGTAATGAATCTGAATGCCACATTTGAGTGTAAAGGAAGGTACAAGGTCCGTAAAAACACATTATTTTTTTGACGTGTCAACAAAAATGACTTGATTTGTTAATTGAAATTACACCAAAAATTGCTTTATTCGTTTTAAAAATGTGATGTTTTACCATAGGGATTACTTTTTGAAATGACCTGAACAGATTTCTTTACTTTTGTTTTCATCAGGGGGGCAACACACAGATTAATGGTTAGCGAATAAAAAAATTACATAAAAACTGACATAAGATTGAAATCACAAGAGAGCCTATGAGAAACCCAGCATGCTCTAATTTTAACTGATAAATCAGATGTACCTTTTGAATATTCAATGCCTCAAATTTAGATGTATTTATTTGGGATAGTGCAAGGATATACTGCAGTACATGTGTATAATTCTAAATGAGCATTCATTGTTCAACCATGCACATTAATATCAAATAATTCATCACAACAATAACACTCACATGGGTATTATGGTGTTGGAATCCAAGTACAAATGTGTCTGTAACAGTTCCAGTCAGTTTTATTAAAGGTGACCAAATACAGTATCTCAATTTAGTGGTTGAATTCATTTCGAAAGTCTAATTACAAATCAAGAATGTCGATTTGGATGGCAGTGCCCATTCCGTCCATTCTAGTTCTAAATCTATACGGGTACCTCCGGCCGTGTGTCTACAGCATCGATACCCATCCAATATATGCATGTGTGCTTCGCATCTGAAGTGCACCAGACCATCCAAGAATATTGATATTGATTTGAATAGTATGTCTATTTCAATTATGATTCTGTACTGTGGGCCATGTCAGTGCAACACCAATGATCCAGTCATCTTCCCAAAACATTGGCCTTATTTTTGTTTCCACTAATGTGAGCGACTAGGTCCACTTTTGTTAGCAACATGCTCATTCATCTATCTGTTGAGCATTCACAAATATAATACGTTTTCCCTACACCTACAGTCTCTCACACACACACGCACACAGATACATGCACACACAGACACACACGTATTCACAATTGGGTTTCTGCCATCAAGCAGTTCTATAATAACAGCTGGACTGACAAACTGTATACTGACTGTACTCTCTGGAATTGACTGCAGTACAACTGTATGAGACTGTCTGGAATTTAACTATCACCCTCTGTTCCCTCCCTATCAAGGCTGTCAATACACTGAGCAACTGTGTAGCGACGTTGTAGATAGGCCAATGTTCCTTTTTTTCTGGACAATATTGTTGTGATATAATCGATGTCTGACTATTGGTAACTCTCCTGGGGTAATGTTGCCATATGATGTTAATGTTAAACATTATTAGGTTCACAGACTGGACGGACCTTTCCACAAAACGCTGTGATCCTTGCCCTGGTTTCCCAAAAGAAAGTACAAAATGCGGTTGGTAAATCTTTAGGAAAAACCACTGTCCCAGTTGGAAGTTTCTTTGAGTATGTTGTCTCTAAAGGTGTTGATAGCTACCTGCTGATCAACTTCTGGATGACCTAGGCAAACAAGTCACATGTCCACAATTAGCTGCATCTTTCTGGGAGAGAGATTTACGAGCTTCAAGCCGTATTCTTTGATATCTGACCGAGACTCAGGATGCTGTCTCTGCTGCAGCAGGGCTAAGCAGTCTTCTGTGATGAAAAACGTTTCACAGAGAAGCTTCATTAATGACATCAAATGAGATCAAAACTTGAAACCTTACAAACTATAAGTCAGTGTGACAAGAATGGTGTTTGTGTTGAGACGTTTTTGGGAAACAGTGCATTGGTCACAGTGAGAGTATGCTTACTGCCTGGCAGGTTACACAGCCATGTATTAATCCATGTTGGAACGAAAGATGTGGAATGCACCTTTTAAAGAGAAGAGAGAGCAGAAGGGTAGCGAGCAGTGCTGGGTGTTGTATATTCTCTGTCATGTACTGAACTATTTTAGAGGAAAAATATATTTGAAATATGACTCTGAAATGTATAAATAAATAAACACGAAATAATAAAAAACATGACTTTGTTATTGTTTGTTGTCACGGTGGTTGTTGTTTTAAAGGGGGATACTACTCAATTTAAGAATTATTGAAAGTGATAGCACAATCAACAGTTTCTCTCGTAGACCAAAACCTGTGATGCCCTCAAGGTGCTCATCCAGAACGACTCTATAGTTTACATCTTAATGACGTCAAAACGGATTCAGTGGTGAGGTTCAATGGCAAGTTCAAGTCTTAATTGGCTGACTTGAGAAGAGTTTTTCAGGTTCACAACTATTTGCTTGGCTGTTTAATGAGAAGATGAGTCTTTCACTTTGACATAACGACACTTAATTTCATGAAATCACGTGACTTGGCCACTTTGATACACGCCTCGAAGCATTGTTTCAACAAAGCAGTGACGCAAAGGTTTCGAAGTGTTTCAAATCGCGTTTCGAGTCCGCCAATCAGTAACTACCAAAGCAAACAAATATATGTTATCAAAGTATTCCCAAAATATAGCTATCTGTCTCGTTAGACAATTGGATGATTTAACAGAGTAACTCCAGGATTATCATGTACTGATATAAGCTAAGTTAGCCACTAAGTGAGAATTAGCTTAGCAGCTAACGTTAGCCATCTTGCAAATGCTGGCTAGCAATTAAAAATGAATGGAATCAGCAGCCACTACATTTTAAGGCCATGGGGAGGAAATTATGTTGAAATATATAAGATGTTACAATATACACATACAACTTATAACTTAATAACAACTAGTCATTACACCACAATTACTGGTAAAAATGATGTATATTACTATGTAATTACCAGTCATTATGTTACCAATACCAGTAATTAGTCTATAATTAATACATAATGAGCAGTCTGCTGTCAGTGTTATTTACCACTTTTTACCTAATAACAAGTCACTACAATACAATTACTGGTAAAACAAAATGTTTTGCTTGTAATTACCAGTAATTCTCACGCTATAACTAGTTATTACATATATTTTACTTGGATATTACTTAGTTATTTCCAGTCATTACTGCATAATTAACGGCCTATAATTTAAAGGGTTACCCTCTCCTCTTTATCTTGATCTGTCTCTCTGACTCCCTCATTTAACCATAATTCCTCAATCACTTTTTCAATTCAAAACCTTACAGATATTTGGCACAACATAAAAGATTATTATGGAGAGAACTCAGAGACACAAATGCAGGTCAGAAATATAACCAAGAACAACCTGTCTCGTTTTGATCTTTCTGTACCGGCCTGTGTCGGTTTAACTTGTTCAGTACAGTATCAAAGGAGCTGGAAAACTGATAGGTGTCACAGATATGGTCTTCATGTATTTTCTACTCACATCCTTTGCTGTAGGTTTTGACCTTTGATCTCTAGCCAGAGTTTTCTCCTGTGAGAATGAACCATCTGCAAGGTCCAGCTTAAAGGATAAGTTTGCCATTTTGGACCTTAGACCCTATTTGTGGACTTTCTACCATGAAACTGACACGTAGAGATCATAATTTCACTGATCGGTGTAGTATTGAGCTTTCTACTGTTTTCCTGCAGGCTCTCACTGGGCTACAATAGAAGTCAATTGGGCAATCGCAAATGCTTTGTAAAAACTACAATAAAGGTGCTTTTCCGAGACGGGAAGCTCAGGGTGTATTCTTACAGGTCTCAGTATGCTCTCCTGTGAAATGTATTGCAAGCCGAACATTTTTACATGCTTGGCATGGCTTGGACATATGTATGTGTATGGTGTGTTTTCTCTGCTCCCGAGGAGGAATTTGTGCACAGCATGTCTGACATTGAAACATATTCATATTCACTTACTATTTTACTTGTTGGTTGTTTATTCATCCACATACCATCTCTCTCTCTCTCCTTCCTTCCTCCCTTGCTCCCTTCCCTCCAGAATACACAGGAAGCCAATGCATCTAACGGTTGAGCGCTTTGGGTTAAACAAACCTCAACATGTGGACATTGATCTCAAAGGAGCAACAAACACACTTATTTGAAATGTTCAATCATGGTTGAAGAGCGAATTCCATTCGTTTGATACTTAACCGCCAGAGATATAATGTACATTATTCTAGACACCCTGAGTATAGAGGAAATATTTCTACATCCTTGTGATTTTCCTCTATTATTCATCAAACATAGCTCTTCTGTTGTTTCCTTAAATGCGTCCACAGTGGCAGAAATCTGATGGTAAAATGTTGAATGTTCTAATAAATGTTTCAGGGTCTCAAGAGAAGGATCAGTTATATAGCATCCTTTATAGCCTATAAAGGACCCCAAAAGAGCTGTATATCCAACAAAAGGTCATATCTTATACCTCTTTACTCATTGTTTAGTTTAGTTTTTTGACTTGCATGCATGCAGTATTCTGTATTCAAAACAAGTATAGCTAGGTTAAGATATTATTTGAAGTAATCTTTTTAAATGCATCTTCATATGCTGATCATGAATATCCCCATATATGTGAATAAACAGAATATTCTGGATGTTACCATGGAAACTGAGCTGAATGGACTAAAGTAAACAGAACAGGTGTATAGACACCTCAATGTCAGTACAACAAAAAAGTAATTACCAGGTAGACTCTACTGCCACTGTAGAGCAGCTGTCTGATTAATGCCATGAACTCCCCTATTGCTTATTCCAAACTGAAATAAAACACAGGTTATGTGTATTTAATGTGTGTGTGTATATATATACCAGTGGCGTGTCGTCCACTAGGGGCGCTAGGGTGCCGCCCCACCTGCCGGCCCAAGTGGAAAAAAACTATTCCAATAGATCAATAATTTTTACAATTGTGGTGCTGTATGTGTATGAAATTAAATTGTTATATTCACATAAATGATATATTCTAATAGAAAAGTGGGATGACTGATGAAAAAACACAGCCTTTGTCTGAGTGCCGAAGGGCGTAATTTTCTACACCTGACGGGAGCAGCGAAAGTTGAATGGAGCTGCATCGGCCCTCACTGGATTGGTTGACAGCTCGGGCGCTGAATAAAGCGGCATTGCAGTGCGTATTGAAATACGCCCATTTGGTAGATTGTCGCCATTGCGGCTACGTGCCGGAAGTTGTTATTGATAGAGCAGGAAGTGGGAGAGTAAAGTTAGCTAGCTGTTAGTGGCTAATGTAACAATGGCTAATGTGCCAGAGGAACAACCTGCTCCTAACTGATGATTCTGTGTTTGAAAACCATTTGAACTGAGAAGTTTGTCTGACAAGCTTATTGTGAAGCAGTTGGGTCCAGATCAGCATGCGAACCTCAACATTCGACAGCCCTCTGGTGATCGTGGAGAATCAGACATCAGGAGTGTAGCTTCAACTGCTATGGGAGGAAGCTATGGCTCTGGCTATCAACTGGTGCCAGGCTCTGTGGTTGTGGCAAGCGGCCTATTGTTTTGTGCTTCCTGTGCTCACTTTACCGAATATCGGACAAGACTTGGACTGAAACAGAGTGAGCCAAAATGAAGCCAGGCTCATGTGGATAAAGCCATGAAACTAGCCATGTTTTAGGAGAGCTAACATTGCTAAC